>JADANK010000707.1:0-29176 GCA_021292215.1 Lophura nycthemera
CGGGCCCCATTCCCCCCAACGGCCCCCCAATGGCCCATTCTCCCAAGGCTCCATTCACCCCAGTGGCCCCCATTCCACCCCAATGGCCCCTTCACCCAGTGTCCCATTCCCCAATGCCATTCACCCCAATGCCCCCATTCACGCCAACGGCCCCATTCACCTCAATGGCCCCATTCACCCAATGGCCCCATTCACCCCAACGGCCCCAGTGCCCCCATTCACCCCAGTGGCCCCGCTGTCCCCGTTGACCCCAATGACCCATGACCCCAATGCCCCAGTGCCCCCATTGACCCCCTCGCCCCAACGTCCCCATTTCCCCCACTCCACCACCAGTGTCCCCTCATGTTCAGCAAGGCCCACTCCCACCCCAACGCCCCCATGTCACCCATATCGGCCCCACGTCCCCACGACGTGGCCCCATGTCCCCCATCAACCCAATGGCCCAATTGCCCCCATCACCCCAGTGCCCCCCGTCACTCCCCCATGACCCACGCCCATGTGCCCCCAGCCCCCATGACCCACGTGCCCACCATGCCTCCCACCCCCTACGTCACCACATGTCCCATGTCCCCATTTCCCCCCACAGTCCCCCACATCCCCCCACCCACCATCCCCCACGATGTCCCCATATCCCCACCCACCCCATATCCCCCAGTCCCCATGTCCCCACACCCCCAGTCCCCGCCACACCCCCATATCCCCATTCCTCCCCCCACTGTCCCCCATGTCCCACACGTCCCCAACCCCCATGTCCCCACACCACCCCAACCCCCAACCATTGTCCCCCACCACCCCCACACACCCCCACCCCACACCCATCCCCACCCATCCCCCCACATCCCCACACCTCCCCACATATCCTCATGATGTCCCCCATATCCCTCCACCCCCCATGCCCCCCCATGCCCCCCCACATCCCCACGATGTCCCCATGTCCCCACACCCCCCATGTCCCCCCATCCCCCCATATCCCCCCATGTCCCCACATCCCCATTATGTTCCTGTATCCCCCCATGTCCCCCCATCCCCCAATATTCCCCCATATCCCCCCCCACACCCCACGTCCCCACGATGTCCCCCCCGCCCCCCCCGTGACCCACCCGGTACTGGCACTGGCTCAGCCCGTAGTCCCCGATGCGCACCGTCAGCTCCGAGGTGAGCAGGCAGTTCCGCAGGGCCAGGTCACTGCGGGCATCGACGGGGGACCCCAATGGGGGGAGACCCCAAATAGGGGGGGGGCACAACGGGGGCACAATGGGGTACAATGGGAAACAATAGGGCACAATGGAGTGCAATGGGGCACAATGGGGCGCAATGGGGCACAATGGGGCCATAATGGGGCAGAATGGGGCGCAATGGGGCGCAATGGGGCGCAATGGGGCCATAATGGGGCAGAATGGGGCAGAATGGGGCCACAATGGTGCACAATGGGGCACAATGGGGCGCATTGGGGCACAATAGGGCACAAGGGGGCACAATGGGGCCATAATGGGGCAGAATGCGGCGCAATGGGGCAGAATGGGGCAGAATGGGGCGCAATGGGGCACAGTGGGGTGCAATGGGGCCAGAAGGGGGCAGAAGGGGGCAGAATGGGGACGCAATGGGACCATGGGGACACAGTGGGGACACAATGGGACACAGTGGGTCACAATGGGGATATGGGGCCATGGGGACACAATGGGGCACAATGGGGCACAATGGGGCACAATGGGGCACGGTGGGGATATGGGGCCATGGGGACACCATGGGGCCTCAATGGGACACAATGGGACACAATGGAGACACAATGGGGCGCAATGGGGCGCAATGAGGCACAATAGGGCACAGTGGGGCACAATGGGGCACAATGGGCCACAATGGGGCACAATGGGGCCACAATGGGGCACAATGGGACACAATGGGGCACAAGGGGGCACAAGGGGGCACAAGGGGGCGCAAGGGGGCGCAATGGGACACAATGGGGCACAATAGGGCACAGTGGGGCACAATGGGGCCACAATGGGGCACAAGGGGGCGCAAGGGGGCGCAAGGGGGCGCAAGGGGACACAATAGGGCCACAATGGGGCACAATAGGGCACAGTGGGGCACAATGGGGCGCAAGGGGGCGCAAGGGGGCACAATGGGGCACAGTGGGGCGCAGTGGGGCGCAGTGGGGCACAATGGGATGCAATGGAGATATGGGGCCACCATGGGACCACAATGGGACACAATGGGGACACAGTGGAGATACGGGGCCACCATGGGGGGGCGCAGTGGGGGGGCACGATGTGGGACCCCCCCCCCCAACCTGTGTGTGAGGCCGTGGCGGTGCAGATGGCGCAGCCCACGCGTCACCTCCAGGCCCAGGCGCTGCAGGGTGGCCGCGTCCCGGGGGGGCAACGTCGGGGTCCCCCCCCCGGCCCCCCGCTGCGCCCGCAGGTATCGCTTCAGGTCCCCCTAAAATGGGGGAGGGGGAGAAAAAAGGGGGGGGGGGGGAGGGGCTGAGCCCTCGTGCGACCCCAACCCTCGTGCAACCCCAACCCTCGTGCAAAGCCTTCGTGCAAAGGGGGGGGAGAGAGCACGTGGAAGCCCCCTCCCCCTCGTGCAAAGCCTCGTGCGAAGCGTGAGGGTCTGGTGCAAAGGGGGAGGGTCCACGTGGGTGACACACCCCCCCCACGTCGTGCAAAGCGTGAAGCCCTCGTGCAAAGTGGGATTTTGTCGTGCAAAGGGGATAAGCCCATGTGGGAGCCCCCTCGTGAAAATGGCGGTGCGAAGCGCGAGGGCCCTCGTGCAAATGGGTTTGTGCCCCCTCGTGCAACGTGTGATGCCCTCGTGCAAAGGGGTCAAGCTCATGTGGGAGCACCCTTGTGCAAATGGGTGCGTGCCCCTCGTGCAAACTGTGACGGTCCTTGTGCAAATGGCCGTGCAAATGGCTGCGTGCCCCCCTGTACAAATTGTGATGGCTCTTGTGCAAAGGGGGAGAGCCCACGGTGAAGCCCCCCCTTGTGCAAATGGCGACACAAACGCCCGTGCAAAGTGTGAGGGCCCTCGTGCAAATGTGTCCAGCCCGCTGTGCAAAGCGTGAGAGCCCACGTGAAACTCGTGGCCTTTTTCACCCCCCCTCGTGCAAAGCCCTCATCGACTGCCCTCTTGTGCCCACCACTTCGTGCAAGTCCACGTGCAAACCGTGAGACTCCCTACGTGCAAACCATCCTTTGTGCAAAGCCCTCGTGCAAAACCCCGTCATCCACCCCCCTTGTGTAACTCCCCCCGTGAAAATCCCATTGCCAACCCCTTTATGCCCCCTCGTACCCCCACTTGTGCAAATCTTTGTGCAAACCACCCTCCCTCCCGTGCAAACCCCATTGTCAACCTCCCCCTGGAACACCCCCCAGGAAAAACCCTCGTGCAAACCCTCGTGCAAACCCATACACCCCCCCTCCTTGTTCCACCCCCGTTATCAAACCACCCCCTTCCCACCTCCCCCCACACAAACCCCACTGCTAACCCCTCTTACCCCCCCCTTACAATCCCCTCGTGCAAACCCTCGTGCAACCAACCCTCCTCGTGCAAACCCTCGTGCAAAGCCCCCCCCCCTCACCAGCTGGCAGTACTCCATGACGAGCAGGAGGGGGGCTCCGGCCCCACACACCCCCAGGCAGCGCAGCAGGTTGGGGTGCTGCAGCCTCCTGCAAACCCCCCACAGACATTGGGGGACCTAGAACCTCCCCCCCCCAACGTTGGGGGACCTAGAACCTCCCCACCCAACATTAGGGGACCAAGAACCTCCCCACCCACAGACATTGGGGGACCTAGAACCTCTCCCTCCCCCCCAACGTTGGGGGACCTAGAACCTCCCCCAGCCAAAGTTAGGAGACCTAGAACCTCCCCCACCCACAGACATTGGGGGATCTAGAACCTCCCCATCCCATGTTAGGGGACCTAGAACCTCCCCACCCCCCCAACGTTGGGGGACCTAGAACCTCCCCACCCAACATTAGGGGACCTAGAACCTCCCCAGCCAAAGTTGGGGGACCTAGAACCTCCCCCAGCCAATGTTAGGAGACCTAGAATCACCCCCACCCACAGACATTGGGGGACCAAGAACCTCCCCATCCAATGTTAGGGGACCTAGAACCTCCCCACCCACAGACATGGAGGGACCTAGAACCTCCCCACCCAACATTGCAGGACCTAGAACCTCCCCACCTAACATTGGGGGACCTAGAACCTCCCCCACCCACAGACATTGGGGGACCAAGAACCTCCCCATCCCATGTTAGGGGACCTAGAACTTCCCCAGCCAAAGTTGGGGGACCTAGAACCTCCTCCAGCCAATGTTAGGAGACCTAGAACCTCCCCCACCCACAGACACGGGGGGACTTAGAACCTCCCCCTCCCATGTTAGGGGACCTAGAACCTCCCCACACAATGTTAGGAGACATAGAATCACCCCCACCCACAGACACTGGGGGACCTAGAACCTCTCCACCCAACGTTGGGGGACCTAGAACTTCCCCAGCCTAAGTTGGGGGACCTAGAACCTCCCCCAGCCAATGTTAGGAGACCTAGAACCTCCCCCACCCACAAACATTGGGGGACCAAGAACCTCCCCATCCAATGTTAGAGAGCCTAGAACCTCTCCCACCCCCCAAAGTTGGGGGACCTCCCCCACCCACAGACATTGGGGGACCTAGAACCTCCCCACCCAATGTTAGGGTCCTAGAACCTCCCCCACCCACAGACATTGGGGGACCAAGAACCTCTCCATCCAATGTTAGGGGACCTAGAACCTCCCCACCCAACATTGCAGGACCTGGAACCTCCCCACCTAACATTGGGGGACCTAGAACCTCCCCCACCCACAGACATTGGGAGACCTAGAACCTCCCCACCCAACGTTAGGAGACCTAGAACCTCCCCCACCCACAGACACTGGGGGACTTAGGACCTCCCCATCCAATGTTAGGGGGCCTAGAACCTCTCCCACCCCCCAAAGTTGGGTGACCTAGAACCTCCTCCACCCAACATTGCAGGACCTAGAACCTCTCCACCCAACGTTGGAGGACCTTGAACCTCCCCACCTAAAGTTGGGGACCTAGAACCTCCCCCCCCCCCAATCTTAGGGGACCTTGAATCTCCCCCACCCAGTGTTGCAGGACCTAGAACTTCTCCACCCAGTGTTAGAGGACCTAGAACCTTCTCCACCCAATGTTAGGGGACCTAGAATCTCCCCCACACCCAACGTTGGGGGACCCAGAACCTCCCCCACCCACAAGACATTAGATACCTAGAACCTCCCCCCCAAAGTTAGGGGACCTAGAACCTCCCCCACCCAATATTAGGGGACTTAGAATCTCCCCACCCAAAGTTGAGGGGACCTAGAACCTCCCCCACCCAATGTTAGAGGACCCAGAACCTTCCCCAAAAAACGTTGGGGACCTAGAACCCCCCCCTCCCACGTTGGGTGACCTAGAACCCACCCTTAAATGCCCCAAACCCACCCATTGGGTGACCTAGAACACTTACAGTCACCTCTGAATGTTGGGTGACCTAGAACCCCCCCCTTAGCACCCCAACACCACCCGTTGGGTGACCTGGAACACTTACAAAGTTCTTCCCCCCACCCCCAATTTCTGGTGACGCAGAACCCCCCCCAAAATACCCATAGGGGGACCTAGAACACACAGAGGATCCCCTAAAACATCAGGTAACCTAGAACCCGCCTTGAGCGCTCCAACACCACCCATTGGGTGACCTAGAACACCTGCAGGACCCCCCCAAAGAAAAAAAATTGGGTGACCTCGACCCCCCCCCCTTGAGTGACCTAGAACACCCCAAAAAAAACCATTCAGCAGATCTAGAACCCCCCTTAAGCAGCCCTAAAACACCCACCGGATGACCTAGAACCCCACTCAACCCCCCCCCCCAGCACCCAAAGGTCCCCCCCTGACCCCCCCCCCCCCCCAAAAAAAAAAAAAATTACCCCCCCCCCCCCCCCCGTTACCTATAGGGCTGAGCTTCTGCCAGGAAGCGCCGCTGCTCCGGAACCCCAGCGCCCGCCCTCAGCTCCTGCACCACCACCTGCACGGCGCCCACCTCAGCACGCAGCTCCCCCAGGATCACCTTTTTTTTTTTGGGGGGGGGGGGATGACAGGGTAAGGAGGGGGGGGGGGCACCCACAGTGACCCCCCACCCCAAAAAAAAAAACCCAAAAAAGCCCCGATTTATCCCCAAAATGGCCTCACCTTTCCGAACCAACCGGTGCCGATCTCCTGCAGGTAACTCAGGTGCTGGCGGCTTAAAGTGGGGGGGTCGGGGGGGGCTGGAAATTTGAGGGGGGGGGGGAGGTGTGTGTGTGTTTATGGGGAGGGGGGGGGATCCTTTATGCGCATCCTCCCCCTCCCCTCCTCCCCAAAATCCAACCCTCCCCCCCCACCCGTCCCACCCATGCGGACCCCATTGGGAGGGGGGAGGAACTGTGGGACCCCCCCCCCCCTTCCCAAACCCCCCCCCCCATACAAAGGGTGCACCCCCCCCCCCCAAAAAAAAAGCCCCCCTCAGTTTGGATCCCCCTATTATACAGTGAGGTGGGACCCCCCCCCATAGATGGGACCCCCCCCCCAACAGCATGGGACCCCCGCTATGGGGCGGGGTGTAATGGAGGGAGACCCCCAACATCTCATCTGGGGGGGGGGGGTTGGAGTCATTGAGACCCCCCCCAGAATTGAGTGACACCCCCCCCCACCCAATATGGGGCAATGGGGACCCCATAAAACCTCCTTTGGCGGGGGAGGGGTGTGGAAGCCATGGAGACCCCCCCACACAATAGGATGAGACCCTCAGGACCTCAGTGTGGGGTAACGGTGGACCCCAAACTCCATTAATGGCTGGGAGGGGGGGGGGGCGGAGCCATAGAGCCCCCCCCCTCACAATAGGGTTGGAGGACTGCCTCCCCCCTCCCCCCAACCCTAATTATTGGGACGCCCCCCCCCCCCAGCAGGGCTGTCACCCTTTGATCTGCACCTGATGACAGTTTGGGGACACCGAGCGTCCCAGAATGCAGTGCGACACAGTGGGGGTGTCCCCCCCCCCAAAAAAAAACCACAACAAACCCTCAGCCTCCCCCCCCCGTTCAAATGCAGCCCCCACCCCCCAAAAAACAGCCCCCTAATGGGGTTGGGGGGGGGGGAGGTGTGGGGTGGGCTATGGGGGGATAAAGGGGTGGGGGGGGGGGAGTAGTGGGGCAGAGGGGGGCTATGGGGTGGGGGTGATGGGATGGGAGGGCGATGGGGGGGGGAGTTATGGGGTGGGGGGGTTATAGGGACGATAAAGGTTGGGGGGGATTATGGGGTGGGGGGATGTGTGGGGGGGGATAAAGGGATGGGGGGGGCCGCGGGGTGGGGGGGGGTATGGGGGGGAGGAAAGGGGTGGGGGGGAGTATGGGGGGATAAAGGGGGGGGGGGATGGTGGGGGGGGCGATGGGGGGGAGTTATGGGGTGGGGGGGTTTAGGGACCATAAAAGGTTGGGGGGGATTATAGGGTGGGGGGATGGTATGGGGGGGGGGGCTCTGGGGGGATAAGGGTGGGGGGTGCGGGCGGGTGTGGGGGGGTATGGGGGGAGAGAAAGGGTGGGGGGGAGTATGGGGGATAAAGGGGGGGGGGTGATGGGGGTGGGGGGGCTATGGGGGGGGATGATGGGATGGGGAGGCGATGGGGGGGGAGTTATGGGGTGGGGGGGTTATAGGGACAATAAGGTTGGGGGGGATTTATGGGGTGAGGGGCGATGTGTGGGGGTGGATAACGGGCATGGGGGGGGCTGCAGGATGGGGGGGGCCAAAGGGGAGAGAAAAGGGTGGGGGGAGGTTGGGGGGATAAAGGGCTGGGGGGGGGTGATGGGGGGGGGGGCTATGGGGGGGGAGTTATGGGGGGGGGAGGGGGTTATAGGGCCTAAACGGTTGGGGGGTTTTGGGGTGGGGGGATGTGTGGGGTGGGAGGGAGTGTTGGGGGGGGCTTCTGGGAGGGATAAAGGGATGGGGGGGCAAGGGGTGGGGGGGGGGGGCCAAGGGGGGAGAAAATGGTGGGGGGAGGTTATGGGGGGATAAAGGTGGGGGGGGGTGATGGGGTGGGGGGGCTATGGGGGGGATAAAAGGATGAAGGCAACAATACCCCTCTCCCCCCCCCCCAAATCACCCATTGGGTGACATAGCGCCCCTTTTCCCCCTTCCCCCCTCCCCCCCCCCCCAAAAAAAAAGTTGGGGTCACCTAGAACTCCCCTCCCCTTGAGGAACCCCAAACCCACCCACTGGGTGACATCGAGCACCCATAGCCCCCCCCTGCCCCCCACCCAGGGTGGTTCCCAGACCCCCCCCCCAAGGTGACCTAGAACATTTCTGGAGCCCCTAAAGGCGCTGTGTAACCTAGAACCCCCAGTAAGGACCCCAAACCCACCCCCACCGGGGAACCTAGAACACTGTTGTGACCCCCCCAAAGGTGTTGGGTGATCTAGAACCCCCAGTAAGGACCCCAAACCACACATCAGTTAACCTAGAACGCTTCTAGGGTCCTCCGAACCGTGTTGGGTGATCTAGAACCCACCCCGAATTACCCACTGGGTGCTCTTGAATGCCCCAAGGATCCCCCCTTCCCCCCCCCCCCCCCCCCCAAAACTCTTGGGCAACTTAGAACCTGCTTTGAGCATCCCAACAGCGCCCGTCGGGTGATCTAGAACACTCATAGGGTCCCCCAAAACTCTTGGGTGACCTAGAACCCACCCCAAAGCACCCACTGGGTGACCTAGAGCGCCCTCAGCAACTCCTCAAGAAATCTCTTGGGTGACCGAGAACCTGCTGTGAGTCCCCCCGCCCCCCCCCCCAAATCAATCTGAAATGCACCTAAGGTTCCCCCAGAGGTCTTGGGTGACCTAGAACCCCACCCAAGCACCCCCAAACCACATTGGGTGACCTAGAACACTTCTAGACACCTCTAAAGCTCTTGGGTGACCCAGAACCCACCCCTATAACACCCATTGCGTGACCCAGAACACTTCTAGACACCTAAAACTCTTGGGTGATCCAGAACCCACCCTACATCACCTATTGGGTGACCTAGAACACTTCTAGACACCTCTGAAGCTCTTGGATGACCCAGAACCCACCCTATCCCACCCATTGGGTGGCCTAGAACCCACCCTACACCACCCATTGGGTGACTCAGAATGCTTATAGGCTCCCCCTAAAGCTCTTGGGTGACCCAGAACCCACCCTATTCCACCCATTGGGTGACCTAGAATGCTTGTAGGCTCCCCCTGAAGCTCTTGAACCCACCCTACACCACCCATTGGGTGACCTAGAACACTTCTAGACACCTCTAAAGCTCTTGGGTGACCAGAACCCACCCCTACAACACCCATTGCGTGACCTAGAACCCCCTATACACCACCCATTGGGTAACCTAGAATGCTTGTAGGCTCCCCCTAAAGCTCTTGGGTGACCCAGAACCACCCTACCCCCCCATGCGTGGCCCCAGAACCACTTCAGACACCCTAAAACTCTTGGGTGACCCAGAACCCACCCTACACCACCCATTGGGTGACCTAGAATGCTTATAGGCTCCCCCTAAAGCTCTTGGGTGACCCAGAACCCACCCTACACCACCCATTGGGTGACCTAGAACACTTCTAGACACCTAAAGCTCTTGGGTGACCAGAACCCACCCTACACCACCCACTGGGTGACCTAGAACCCCCTGTACACCACCCATTGGGTGACCTAGAATGCTTGTAGGCTCCCCCTAAAGCTCTTGGGTGACCCAGAACCACCCTACACCACCCATTGCGTGACCCAGAACACTTCTAGACACCTAAAACTCTTGGGTGACCCAGAACCCACCCTACACCACCCATTGGGTGACCTAGAACACTTCTAGACACCTCTGAAGCTCTTGGGTGACCCAGAACCCACCCTACACCACCCATTGGGGTGACCCTAAAACCTTCTAGACCCTAAAGCTTTTGGGGTGAACCCTAGAAACCCACCCCTACACCACCCACTGGGTGACCTAGAACCCCCTGTACACCACCCATTGGGTGACCTAGAATGCTTGTAGGCTCCCACTAAAGCTCTTGGGTGACCCAGAACCCACCCTACACCACCCATTGGGTGACCTAGAACACTTCCAGACACCTAAAACCTTTGGGTGACCTAGAACCCACCCTATCCCACCCATTGGGTGACCTAGAACCCCCTTACACCACCCACTTGTTGACCTAGAACACTTCTAGACACCTCCTCAAGCCCTTGGGTGACCCGGAACCCCCCAGATCCCCCATAGACCCCCCCCCCAGGGCCTCCCCCAGCCCCTCATCACCCCCCTTTTTACCCGCCGGGGGGGTCGGGGGTCCGGGCCCCCCCCCGTGCCCCAGAGGCAGGACGTAGACATCGGGGAGAGACGGAGACGACGACGCTTCCTCCGCCGGCGGCGTGAACTCACCGGAGTCTTCCTCCCCCTCCGGGTTCTCAAATTCCTGCAGGGGGGGGGAACCCCGATATTTGGGGTGGGGGGGGGGTCGTGGGGTGTCCCCCCCCCTAGTTTCCCCCCCCCCCCATGGTCTGGGATCGCTCACCTTGAAGCCGACGTCGCCTCGCTTGCAGCAGAGGCAGGTGAGGAGGAGGAGGACGAAGGCAACGAGGCCGGAGCAGGAGATGAGAACCACGGCGTAGGGGGGGGGCAACGGACCTGGGGGGGGGGGCAAGGGGGAGAAAAGGGGTTTTTTTTCAGGGGGGGGTCCTCGAAGGGGTGTTTTTGGAGGGATTACGTGGGCTTGAGGCGGGTCTATGGGACAGAATTGGGGAAGCTGGGAGTTTGGGGGGGGGGCTTTGTGGGTTGGGGGGGGGGGTGTTTGGGGGTCCTCGAGGGGGGGTGGGGGGTTATACGTGGTTGTTGGGCGAGGGTCCTGTGGGGGGGAATGAGAAGGTTTTGGGGTCCCCAAGGGGGGTGGGGGGGTCCTTTGGGTTTGGGGGTGTCCTATTGGGCCAGAATTGGGACCCTAGTGGGTTTGGGCGAGGGGGTTGTGGGTGGGGGGATTTTGGGTGGTCCTCGGGGGGGGGTGGGGGTTCTACGGGTTTGGGGGGGGTCCTGTGGGGGGGAATGAGAAGGTTTTTGGGTCCCCAAGGGGGGGGTGTGGGGGGGCCCCATGGGTTTGGGGCGGGGGTCCGACGGGGCGCAGAACTGGGGACGCTATGGGTTGGGGGGTGGGTCTTGTGGGGGGGGTTTTGGGGTCCTTGGGGGGGGTTGGTGGTTATTATGGGTTTTGGGGGGGGTCCTATGGGACAGAATTGTGGGACACTAAGAAATTGGGGGGGGTCTTGGGGGGTGGGGGCAGAGGGTTTTGGGGTCCCTAAGGGGGGATGGGGGGGTCCTATGGGGCAGAATTGGAGACCTTAGAATTTGGGGGGGGTCCTGGGGGGGGGGAGAGGGTTTTGGGGGTCCCTAAGGGGGGGTTGGGGGTTATATGGGTTTGGGGGGGGGTCCTATGGGGCAGAATTGGGGACCCTAAGAATTTGGGGGGGGGGTCTTCTGGGGGGGTGGGTTTTAGGGGTCTTTAAGGGGTGGGGTTCTGGGGGTTATATGGGTTTGGGGGGGGGGCCTATGGGGCAGAATCGGGGGAAAATAGGAATTTGGGGGGGGGCCTGTTGGGGGGAGGGGCTTAGGGGGGGGTCTCTAAGGAAAGGGGGGGGTCCTATGGGTTGCGGGGGGTCCTATGGGGCAGAATGGGGATCCTAAGAATTTGGGGGTGGGGGTCTTTGTGGGGGGAGAGCTTGGGGGGTCTCTAATGAAGGGGGGTGGGGGTCTCTATGGGTTTGGGGGGGGGTCCTATGGGGCAGAGATTCGGGGAACATAAGAATTTGGGGGGGGTGGCTGTGGGGGGGGAGCTTGGGGGGTCCCTAAGGGGGGGGGTTGATGGGATTTGGGGTCCTATGGGGAGAATTGGGACCCAAGTTTGGGGGGGGTTGTGAGGGGGGGTGGGGGTCCCTAGGGGGGTGCAGGGTGGGACCCTGGAATGGGGGAGGTCTGGTTGGGGGGGGGGGGGGGAGGGTTTTGGGGGTGCCTAGATTTGGGGGTCCTAAGGGTTTGGGGGGGGGGTCCTTGGGGGAGTCTCTAGTGGGTTTGGGGGGGGGGTTCTTTTTGGGGGGGGGTCTGGGGGGCGGTGGGGGGGGGGTCCGTGGGGGGTTTGGGATCGGGGTTGGGGGGGGTCCCAGGATCTCTGGGGGTCCTATGGCACGGGTTGGGGGTCGGGGCGGTGGGGGGGGGGGGGAGGATTTTGGGGGTCCCCAAGGGGGGATTTGGGGGATTCTGGGGGTCTGGGGGCCGGGAAACTGGGGGGGTGGGGGGAATGGGGGGGGGGGTCCCATGGGGTAGAGCAAGGATCCTAAGGGGGGTGATTGTGGGTCCCGGGGGGGGGGGGTTCGGGGGTTGGGGGGTTCCCAATGAGTGGACAGACAGACGGACGTGAGGTCATGGGGACAGACGGACACCACAAGGGGGGGGGGGTTTGGAATCCAATGGAGATGGGGCCAGATGGACAGACGGACACGGGGACGAATGGGTGGAGGACAGACAGACAGACGGACAAAGGGATCCGGGGCGGATAAATGGGGGACAGACAGACAGACAGACAGGATACGGGATAAAAGGGTACGGGGACGGACAGACGGACGGACTCAGGGATATCGGGATGAGTGGGTATAGGGACAGACAGACGGACATGGGGATATGGGGGCAGGCGGACAGAGGGACGGATGGGTATAGGGACAGACGGACGTGGGGACAGACAGACAGAGGGATATGGGGGCTGATAAAGGGGTATAGGGACGGACAGACGGACAGCGACGTATGGGGCTGATAAACAGATACAGGGACAGACGGACATCACAGGGTGTAGGGACAGACAGACGGACATGGGGATGTGGGGATGAGTGGGTATGGGGACAGACAGACGGACACGAAGATACGAGGCTCATAAAGGGGTATAGGGAGGGCGGACAGACAGACAGACACAGGGTATTGGGATGAGTGGGTACAGGGACAGACACACAGACAGAGGGACGTGGGGATATGGGGATGAATGGGTACGGGGATGGACAGACAGACGGACGGACATCATAGGGATGGATGGGTTGATAGAGGGGTATAGGGACAGACGGACAGACAGACAGGGATGTGGGGATGAATAGGTGTGGGGACAGACAGACAGACGCAGGGATGGATAGGGGTAGGGATGGACAGACGGAGGGACAGAGGGACGTGGAGGTGCGGGGAGGACAGACAGACGGACACCGCAGGGATGGGTGGGTATAGGGACAGACGGACGGACAGACAGACATGGGGATGCAGGGCTGATAAATGGATGTGGGGACAAACAGACGGACAGGGATGTGAGGCTGATAAAGGGGTACAGGGACAGATGGACGGACAGACAGACACAGGGATTTGGGGATGGATGGGTATGGGGACAGACAGACGGACACAGGCATGGATGGGTATAGGGACAGACGGACGGACAGACACAGGGACATGGGGGTGCGGGGAGGGCAGACAGACGGACACCACAGGACGGGTGGGTATAGGGACGGACGGACAGACAGACAGGGATATTGGAATGAGTGGGTATAGGGACAGACGGACGAGGGGACGGGGGATCGGGGAGGCCGCGGACTCTAGGGATGGATGGGTAAGGGACGGACGAGGAACAACGGAACGGGGGTGGGGTGATAAAGGGATATAGGGACGGACAGACAGACAGACAGGGATGTGGGGCTGGATGGGTATGGGGACAGACAGACGGACACAGGGATGGATGGGTATAGGGACAGACAGACAGACGCAAGGGCGTGGGAGTAGGGGGAGGACAGACAGACGGACACCACAGGGACGGGCGGGTGTAGGGACGGACGGACATCATAGGGATGAACGGGGACGGGGACGGACAACGGGGGCCGGGGAGCGGGGGGTGCGGGGGAGGACAGCGCGGACGGGGGGGGGACGGACAGGGACGGGAACGGCCCGGGAGGGGGGATGAACGGGGATGGGGACGGACGGACATCGGGGGGTTTAACGGGGGACGGCAAACGGACGGGATACGGAGGGGGGGGTGGGGGGGGTTAGGGACGGGGACGGGACGACGGACGGACGGACCAGACAGAGGACACCACCGCGGGGCGGGGGGGGCGGGGGGGGCTCCGATGGCGCCGTTTTGGGGACCGAGTGAGGCCGGCGGCTTCCCGGGGCGGGGGGGAAAAGGGGGGGGCCGGGGCGTCGCCCTCCTTTTGGGGGGGGGGGTTTTTGGGGGAGGGGGGGGGGGGGGTTTTAGGGGTGGGGGGGTTGGGGGGGGGGTAAAAAGGGGGGGGGGGGGAATTGGGGGGGTTTGGGGGGGGGGGGGGGGGGTGGGGGGGGTTTGGGGGGGGGGGGGGGGGGGTGGGGGGGGTTAGGGGTTGGAGGGGGGTTGGGGGGGGAGGGGTGGGGGCCGGGGGGGGGGGGGGGGAGAGGGGGAGGGGGGAGGGGGGGGAGGGGGGGGGGGGGGGGGGGAGGGGTTGGGGGGGGGGGGGGAAGGGTTTGGGGGGTGGGGGGGGGTATGGGGGGAAGGGGGGGCGGGTGGGGGGGGTTTAATGGGGGGGGGGGGGGGGGGGTTTGGGGGGGTTTGGGGTGGGGGGGTGGGGGGTTTGGGGTAAAGGATGGGGGCAGGGAGGGGGGCTAGGGGGGAATATGGGATGGGGGGGGGGGGGGGGCTAGGGGGGTAAAGGGTGGGGGGGGGTTGGGGTGGGGGGGGGGGAGGGGTTTAGGGGGGGGGGGGGGGGGGGGGTGGGGGGGCTTGGGGGGGGGGGGGGGGGGGGGAAAGGGAGATAAAAGGGGGGGGGGGAATGGGGGGGGGGGGACGGGGGGGGGGGGAGGATAAGGGATGGGGGGGGTTTGGGGGGGACGGGAGAAAAAGGGGGGGGGGCAGGGGGGGGGGGGACGGAAAAGGGGGGGTGGGTGGGGGGGGGGGGGATAGGAAGGGCGGGGGGCGAATCCCGGGGGGGCTGGGAGGGGGTGGGGGCGGGGGGTGGGGGGGGGAAAGCAAACGGGGGGCGGGGGTTGGGCGCGGGGGGGCCCCCTTCAACCCAACACCGTTCGGGGCCAGCTGCCCCCCCTTCCCCCCCCCATGGCCCTTTTGGCCCGGGGCTGTCCGTCAGGGCAATCCCCCCCTGGAGGGGCGGGGTGAGGGATGCAGGCGGTTGTCATGGAGACGGGGATGGGTACCAGGGGGCGGGGCCATGGGGGGGTGGGGGGGTACGGGGAGGGGGTTGGGGGCTTGGGGGGGTGGGGGGGGCGGGGGGTTTGGGGGGGTTGGGGGGGAATGGGGGGGGGTAGGGGGGTTTGGGGAGGATGGGGGGGGTGGGGGCGTGGGGGGGGGCTGGGGTTTTGGAGGATGTGGGGGGAATTGGGGGAGGATGTAGAATTTGGGGGAGATAAGGGGGGGGTGGGGGGGTTGGGGGGGGAGGGGGGGTGGGGGGATTTGGGGGGGGGGGGATGGGGGGGGGGACGTGGGGGGGGCACGGTGATGTTGGGGGACGGGGGCCATGTGGGGGTTTGTAAGGGAGTGTGGGGGGCATTGGGGGGGGTTTGTGGGGGCCATGGGGGGCTTGGGGGGAGGGGGGATTGGGGCGGGGGGGTGTGGGGCAGGGGAGTGGGGGGACATTGGGGGGGATATGGGGACCATGGGGGGGATATGGGGGTCATGGGGGGGATGTGGGGGCCATGGGGGGATGTGGGGGCCATGGGGGCACGTAGCGGTATTGGGGTTCCAATGGGGGGGGCCATAGGAGCGCAGAGGGGACACCGAAGCCCGCAGTGCCAGGAGGACCCCGCGCTGCCCCCTCCCTCCCGAAAGTATGGCGCCCCCCTGAGAGAGCCGCTCCCTTTCTCGGTGCTCCCCCGCGGCGGGCTTCAGCCATTGGCAGGCGGGAGGAGCCACCGCGCGATCCCATTGGGCTTTTCCGAGCGGAAGGGGCGTGGCCAAGCGGCGGGCTATATAAGGCCTCGCGGAGCGCCGAAGCCCTTCTTTGCGTCTTGGCGGCGCTGAGGTGAGCGTGAGCGCTGGATGGGCCCGGAAGCGGCACCGGAAAGTCCCGAACGGCACCGGAGGGTCTTCCGGCGGTTCAGGCCGTTGTTTACGGGGCGGTGGGGTCGGGAGGGCCGCGATAACGGCGGTGGGGCCTAAACCGGGGCCGTGAGGGGCCTTCGCGGTGTTGTGCGCATGCGCCGGCTACCATCGCGGTGTTGTGCACACGCGCGGGCCGCCATGATGCTGCGCGGCGCACGCGCAGTGCGGAGGCCACCGTGGGGGGGTGTTCGCGCGCATGCGCAGAGCGTGGGTGGCGGACAACGTGGTCCACGAGGGTTGGGATTTTTGGGGTGAATTCGTGCGGTTTGGGGGATTTGTCCCGAGCCGGAAGTGTTTTTTTTCTAAGCCTCCGCCATGCCCGTCGCCCGGAGCTGGGTGTGTCGGAAGACCTATGTCACCCCCCGGCGGCCCTTCGAGAAATCCCGCCTCGACAGGAAGCTGAGTCATCGGGGGGGCTGGGGGGATTGGGGTCCTGGGGGGGGGGGGTCCTTTGGCTTTGGGGGGGTTTTTGGGGGGTTTTGGGGGGTTTGGGGGGGTGGGTTTTGGGGGGGTGGAGGGGGGGAATGGGTGGGGTTTTGGGGGGTCCTGGGGGTCTTGGGGGGGGCTTTTGGGGTGGGTTTTGGGGGACCCGGGGGGGCTTGGGGGTGGATTTTAGGGGGGAATGGAGGGGGAATGGGGATGGGTTTTAGGGGAAACGGGGTTTTGGGGGGGGCTTTGGGGGGGGTTTTGGGGGGGGGTTGGGGGGGCTTTGGGGGGGGCTTTGGGAGGGTTTTTGGGGGGGAGAACTGGGGGTCTTGGGGGGGGGCTTTGGGGGATTTTACGGGGAGAATGGAGGGGGAATGGGGATGGGGTTTGGGGGGAGGACTGGGGGGGCTTTGGGGGGGGGGTTTGGGGCTGGGGGGGTCTTTGGGGGGGGTGGATCCTTGGGGGAGGAACTGAGCGATTCTCAGGGCATCCTGGTGGTGGGGGGGAGGGGGGGCCAAACTTAACGGGGCGATCCTAGAGAAGGGGTGGGGTTGGGGGTCCCGGGGTGTCCCCACTGATTGACCCCCCCCCCACTGACCCCCCCCCAGGTGAGTACGGGCTGCGCAACAAGCGCGAGGTCTGGCGCGTGAAATTCACGCTGGCCAAGATCCGCAAGGCGGCGCGGGAGCTGCTGACCCTGGACGAGAAGGACCCGCGGCGCCTCTTCGAGGGTGGGCTGCGCTCTGCCCCATAGCCGCCCCCGTAGCTGCCCCCCCCCCATAGCCACCCCCTATAGCTGCTTCCCCCATAGCTGCCCCCCCAGAGTCGTCCCCCCCCATAGCGACTTACGGGTCGTTTGTGTGGAAGACGGCTGAGCCCCGTAGCTGAGCCCCATAGCTGCCCCATAGCTGAATCCCTTAGAGACTTAGAGGTCATTTGTGTGGAAGACATCAGCCCCATAGCCACCCCCATAGCCGCCCCCCATAGTGACTTACGGGTCGTTTGTGTGGAAGACGGCTGAGCCCCATAGCTGAGCCCCATAGCGACTTATGGGTTATTTGTGTGGAAGGCATCTGCCCTATAGCCGCCCCCCATAGAGACTTATGGGTCATTTGTGTGGAAGGTATCTGCCCCATAGCTGAGCCCCATAGAGGCTTATGGGTCATTTGAGTGGAAGACAGCGGCCCCATGGCTGAGCCCCATGGCTGAGCCCCATAGCTGAGCCCCATAGCTGAGCCCCATAGCGACTTATGGGTTATTTGTGTGGAAGGCATCTGCCCTATAGCCGCCCCCCATAGAGACTTATGGGTCATTTGTGTGGAAGGTATCTGCCCTATAGCTGAGCCCCATAGAGGCTTATGGGTCATTTGTGGGGAAGACATCGCCCCCATGGCTGAGCCCCATAGCTGCCCCCATAGCCACTCGCCATAAAGACTTAAAGGTCATTTGTGTGGAAGGGATCAGCCCCATAGCCGAACCCCATAGAGAGTTATGGGTCATTTGTGTGGAAGGCATCTGCCCCATAGCCACCCTATTAGCCGAACCCCATAGAGACTTATGGGTTATTTGAGTGGAAGGTATCTGCCCCATAGCTGAGCCCCATAGAGGCTTATGGGTCATTTGAGTGGAAGACAGCGGCCCCATGGCTGAGCCCCATGGCTGAGCCCCATAGAGAGTTGTGGGTCATTTGTGTGGAAGACATCAGCCCCATAGCCGCCCCATAGCTGAACCCTATAGCCACCCCCCCCCATGGAGATCTGCAGGTCATTTGTGTGGAAGACAGCCGCCCCCATAGCCACTCCCCATTGAGATTTAAAGGCTATTGGGGGGAAGGAATCAGGTCCCTAGCTGCCCTATAGCCACCCCCCATAGAGACTTACAGGTCATTTATGTGGAAGACAGCTGCCCCATAGCTGCCCCATCCCTCACCCTACAGCTGCCCTATTGCTTGTCCTATAGTTGCCCCATTCCTCACCCCGTAGCTGCCCAGTTTCTCAACCCTTCCTCGCCCCACAGCTGCCCCATCCCTTACCCCACAGCTGCCCCATTCCTTCCCCATACCCAACCCCACATCCCCCCCGCGTCCCTCAGGCAATGCGCTGCTGCGGCGCCTGGTTCGCATCCGGGTGCTGGATGAGGGGAAGATGAATGTGGGCACCACTGCTCACCCTATAGATACCCCATAGGTCACCCCCCTTCCTCACCCCATAGCTGCCCCATTCCTCACCCTATAGCTGCACCTTTTCTCACCCCATCCCTCACCCCACAGCTGCCCCATTCCTTACCCTATAGCTGCCCCCTTTGTTGCCCATTCCTTATCCTATCGCTACCCCATTCCTCACCCCATAGCTGCCCCTTTTTTTACTCATTTCCAACCCCATATCCGCCCCCTTCCTCACCCCATAGCTGCTCCCTTCTTCACCCTATAGCTGCCCCATAGCTGCCTATTCTCTCACCGTAGCTGCCGCCTTCCTCACCCCTTCCTTGCCCCATAGCTGCTCCCTTCCTCACCCCTTCCTCGCCCCATAGCTGCCCCCTTCCTCGCCCCATAGCTGCCCCCTTCCTCACCCCTTCCTCGCCCCATAGCTGCCCCCTCTCGCCCCATAGCTGCCCCCTTCCTCGCCCATTCCTTGCCCCCTAGCTGCCCCTTCCTCACCCCTTCCTTGCCCAATAGCTGCCCCCTTCCTTGCCCCATAGCTGCCCCCTACCCGTCTCCCCCCATAGTGCCCCCCTTCCTCGCCTCTTCCTCCACCCCATAGCTTGCCCCCTTCCTCCCTCTTCCTCAACCCCATAGCTTTGCCCCATTTCTTCACCTCTTCCTAGCCCCCATAGCTGGCCACCTTCCTCACCCTTCCTCACACATAGCTGCCAACTTTTTCACCCATAGACTGCCCCATAGCTGCCCCCCTTCCTCACCCCATAGCTGCCCCTTCCTCGCCCCATCCCTCGCCCCACAGCTGCCATTCCTTACCACCCCCCCCCCCGCTTTGTGTCAGGCCAACGCGCTGCTGCGGCGCCTGGTTCGCATCGGGGTGCTGGACGAGGGGAAGATGAAGCTGGATTACATCCTGGGGCTGAAGATCGAGGACTTCCTGGAGCGCCGCCTGCAGACGCAGGTCTTCAAGCTGGGCCTGGCCAAATCCATCCACCACGCCAGGGTCCTCATCCGGCAGCGCCACATCCGGTGAGGGACCCCCCCCAGAATGGGGACCCCCCAAAATGGGGAACCACCCCCCAAAATGGGGAACCCCAGCACAGAACAGGGGACCCCCCTCAAAATGGGGACCTCCGTCCAGATCGGGGGTCGTCCATCCAGAATGGGGATCTCCCCCAAAATGGGGACCCCCCCCAGAATGGGGACCCCATCCCTGAAGTGGGGACATCCACCCAGAATAGGGGACCCCCCCGAAAATGGGGACCACCCCCAAAATGGGGAACCCCATCACAGAACGGGGGACCCCCCTCAAAATGGGGACCTCCGTCCAGAACGGGGGACGTCCATCCAGAATGGGGATCTCCCCCAAAATGGGGACATCCATGCAGAACGGGGGACCCCCCCCAGAATGGGGACCCCCTCCCCAAAGTGGGGACCTCCACCCAGAATAGGGGATCCCCCCCAAAATGGGGACCCCCATCACAGAACAGGGGACCCTCCCTCAAAATGGGGACCTCTATCCAGAATGGGGGACTACTCCCCAAAATGGGGACCTCATCCAGAGCGGGGGACCCCCCCAGAATGGGGAACCCCAGCACAGTACAGGGGACCACCCCCCAAAATGGGGACCCCATCCAGAACGGGAGACCACCCCCCAAAATGGGGACCCCCATCCAGAATGGGGACCCCATCCCTGAAATGGGGACATCCACCTAGAATAGGGGACCCCCCCCAAAATAGGGACATCTATCCAGAATGGGGGACCACCCCCCAAAATGGGACCCCTCTCAAATTGGGAACCCCCGTACAGAACAGGGGACCCCCCCCTCAAAGTGGGGACATCTATCCTGAGTGGGGATCTTCCCCAAAATGGGGACCCCCATCCAGAACGGGGGACCCCCCCCAAAATGGGGACATCTATCCAGAATGGGGGACCACCCCCCAAAATGGGGACCCCCCCAGAATGGGGACCCCACCCAGAACAGGAGACCCCCCCCTAAATAGGGAACTCCATCCAGAACGGGAACCTTGTCCCCTAAATGGGGACATCTATGCAGAACGTGGGACCACCCCCCAAAATGGGGACCCCCATCCAGGATGGGGAACCCCATCACAGAACAGGGCCCCCCCTCAAAATGGGGACATCCATCCAGAATGGGGGACCCCCCCCAAAATGGGCACCCCCATCCAGAACAGGGGCTTTCCATCCAGAATGGGGGACCCCCCCCAAAATGGGGACCTCCATCCAGAATAGGGGACCCCCCCTCAAAATGGGGACATCTATGCAGAGAGTGGGAATCCCCCCCAGAATGGGGACCCCATCCAGAACAGGGGACCCCCCCTCAAAATGGGGGCATCTATCCAGAATGGGGGACCACCCCCCAAAATGGGGATCCCCCTCAAATTGGGAACCCCCATCTGGAATGGGGACCCCCACCAAAATGGGGAACCTGATCACAGAACAGGGGACCCCCCCTCAAAATGGGGATTCCCATCCAGAATGGGGATCTCCCCCAAAATGGGGACCCCATCCAGAATGGAGACCCCCCCAAAATGGGGACCCCCATCCAGAACGGGGGCCCACCCCCAGACGGAGACCCCCTTCCAGAATAGGGAACCCCCTGCCTAAATGGGGACCTTCATGCAGAATGGGGGACCACCCCCCGAAATGGGGACCCCCCCTCAAAATGGGGACCCCCGTCCAGAGCGGGGAGTCCCTCCCAAAGCGGGACCCCCCAACCCCCCCACCCCAGATGGGGACCCCCATCCAGGATGGGGACCCCCCCCCAATTGGGGACCAAAACCCCCCACAGAATTGGGACCCCCCCCAAATGGGGACTCTACAAATGAAGACCAGGACCCCCGTCCAGAATGGGGCCCCCCCCAAATGGGACCCTCGAAATGGGGACTGGGCTCCCCCTTGAATGGGGATTCCCCCAAATGGGACCCCACCCCCCAAAATAGGGACTACCCTGAAATGGGGAATCCCCCACTCCCCTAAATGGGGACCCTTCCCCAAATGGGGAGCAAACCCCCCCAGAGAATGGGATTCCTATCCAGAATGGGACCCCCCCCCCCCCGAAATGAGAACCCCGGAGAATGAGCCCCCCCCACCCCAAAACAGGGACGCCCCCAAGAAGGGGACCCCCAACCCTCCATGCAGAACGGGGCCCCCTCCCCAAATTAAGGCTCCCCTCCCATTAATGGCCCCCCCCCAACTAAGGGCTGCGTGGGGGGGGGGGGGGGGGTCGCTTGGACCTTGGACCGTTGAAGGCGGTTTTGGGGTCGCTCTCTTTACGGGGCCGTTGGGGGGGGTCCGTAGCGGATTGGGGGGGGTCGCTGTGGGGGTCCTGACCCCCCCCCGATTTCGGCAGGGTCCGGAAGCAGGTGGTGAACATCCCGTCGTTCCTGGTGCGCCTGGACTCGCAGAAGCACATCGACTTCTCCCTCAGGTCCCCCTACGGGGGGGGCGGGCCCGGCCCGGGGCGGGGGCGCCCCAGGGGGGGGGGGGGGGGAGAAGCGAGGAGGGGATTGAGGAGCACCGCCCTCCCCCCCTCCCCCCCCCGACAAAACGCAGCCCTGAATGGGAGCCCCCCCGCAAGAGGTGAGGGGGGGTGGAACGGGAGGTTGGGGGTTTTTTTGGGGGGGGGGGGGGGAGGGGGGGGGGGTGAGGAGGGCTGAGATTCCCACCCCCCCAGCCGCAAAAGGGACCTGAAATAATGGGGGGGGGGGGCGGGGGGGGGGGGGGGGGGGAAAAAAAAAACGCCCCCCCCCCCCCCAACAAAGGGTGGTGGGGGGGTGGAACGGGAGGTTGGGGTTTTTTTTGGGGGGGGGGGGTGAGGAGGGCTGAGATTTCCCCCCCCCAGCCAAAAAAGAGACCTGAAATAATGGGGGGGGGAGGTGAGAATAAGGAGGAGGACTGAGCCCCCCCCAACAAAGAGGTGAGTGGGGGTGGAAGGGAGGTTGGGGGTTTTGGGGGGGGGGGGATGAGGGGGCTGAGATTTCCCCCCCCCCCAGCTGCAAAAGGGACCTGAAACAATGGGGGGGGGGGAGGTGAGAATAAGGAGGAGGACTGATCCCCCCCCACCTGAAATGGGACCCCCCCCACAAAGGGGTGAGGGGGGATGGAAGGGAGGGGTTGAGGTAATGGGGTTTTTTTGGGGGGGGGGCTTGGGGGGGGGATTCAGAAGACTGAGCCCCAGCAGCCCAAAGACCCCCCAAATAATTGGGGGGGGCGGCATTGGGATTAGGGAATTTGAGGGGGGGGGCAAGGATGAGGAGGAGGGTTGAGCAACACCTCCCCCCCCCACCACCCAAGCCAAAAAAAAAAATGGGGGGGGGGGGGTTCGGGGGGGGGGGGGTGGGATGGGAAGAGAGCCCCCCCCAGCCCAAATTGGGGACCCACCCCCCCCCCCCCCCCCCCCCCAAAAGGGGGGGGGGGAGGGGGTTGGGGTTTTAGGGGGGGGGGGGGGTCCTGGGGGGCTTGGGGGGGGGGGGGGGGGGGGAAAAAAAAAAAAAACCCCCCCACCCCACCCCCACCCCCCAAACGGAATTCCCCCCCCCCCCCCACAAAGGGGTGAGGGGGGGTGGATTGGGGTTATATGGGGCTTGGGGGGGGGGGGGGGAGGGCTGGACTTCCCCCCCCCTCCCCAAAACAGACCCCGAATAATGAGGGGGGGGCACGGTGGGACCCCCCGTGATGGCAGCACTGGGCGCTGAACCCTGATGTCAGCTGTGCGCCCCCCTCCGCGGGATTTGACACCACGGGGGGGGGGGCTGAGGGGGTCCTGGGGAGGGGGGGGGTGGTGCTGGTGGTGGTGGGGGGGGGTTCAGATTTTAGGGTTCCTTCCCCCCCCCCCACCTATTAATTCCACCCCCCCCCATTGTGTTGCAGGTGGCACCCCAGGGCTGAAGCTTTAATAAAGAGCGATGTGTCGACCCCCCCAACTCTGTGTGGTCTTTTTTTTGGGGGGGGGGGGGGGGAGGGGGGGGGGAAAGGGGGGGTGGGTCCCAGTCAACCCCGCCCCCATTTTGGGGGCAAGGGGGGGGGCACAAGGCTTTATTTTTTTTATTAAGGAGGTTGGGGCTTGGGTTGGGAAGGCTCCCCATCCATTGATTTTGTTTTATGGGGGGGGGGCTTCTTCCCCTTTCAATATGTTGGGATGGGGGGGGGGGCGCTGATGGGGGGGGTCCCATTACCCCCATTTTTTATGGGAGTGGGGGAAGGGGGGGTGGTGCCAGACCTTTTTGGTGGGGGGTCTTAAATCCCAGTGTTTGGGCACCATTGGGGGGCCTGGGGGAGTAAACCAGGTTACCCCATATTTTGTGCGGGGGGGTTCAATGCCCCCTATGTCTTAATTTGGGGGGGGGCGGGGGGGAACCCCGCAAAGGGTTTTTTTTTGAGGGAGTGTGTGGCCCTTTAAGGCTCTTTGTTCTCGAGGGGGCGTGGCTCCACGTGACCACGCCTCCATCCAGCGGAAGCCACGCCCCTCAACGGGCGTCTTCCGCGTTTCCCGCGCTCCTCTACCCTCAGTTAAGATGGCGCCCGTCTCCGCCGGAAGTAGTTACCACATGACGCAGAGTTGCGACCAATCAGCGCGCGCTTCCGGGGAGGAACGCCGGAAGTGCCGCCTTTTCCTCCTCAGTTCGGCTGTTGGCGGGAGAGAGCGTTTGTGCTTGGGGGGGGGGGGGGGGCGGATTTTGGGGGTAAAATTGGGCGGATTTGGGGTCTGCGGGGGCACGGGCGAATGGGAGCGGGTTTGTGGGGGAGGGGGGGGAGGGTTATTTTGGATGGGGGCTGGGGGGGTTTTGGGGGGTTTTGAAAAAAGAGGCGGTGGGGTTGGGGTTTGAGGGTCTGTGAGGGCCTGGGGGGGATTTGGGGGGGGGGAAATTGGGGGGGGGGGGGGTTGGGGGGGGGGGGGTGGGCGGTGGGGGGGGTCACTTTGGGGGGAAATTGGGGGTCTGGGGTGGGGGGGCTGAAGGAATTGGGGGGGGGGGGGTTTGGGGGTATTTGGGGGGGGGATTTGGGGGTCGGGGGTGTCCAAAAAAGGGGAGGGGCTGAGGGGAAGGGGTTTCATGGGGGGAGTTGGGGTGAATTGGGGTCTGGGGGGTTCCAAAGGGGGAGTGGGAAGGGGGTCCGGGGGGTGCGGGTCCATTGGGGGGAATTGGGGTTGGGGCATCCAAAGGGGGGGGAGGGGAGGGGTCCTTTTGGGGTTAATTGAGGGGATTGGGGTTCGGGGGCCAAAAGGGGGGGGGGGGGAGGAGGTTTTGGGGGGGAAGGGGGAAGGGGAATTTGGGGGGGGTTCCAAAGGGGGGGGGGGGGAATTTTTTTTGGGGGGTTGGGGTTGGGGGCGGGGGGGGGGAAGGGGGTCTCATTGGGGGGAATTGGGGGATTTGGGGTCGGGGGGCCCAAGGGGGGGGAGGGGGGATGGTGTGGGTGGTGGGGAGGGTCTCTGTGGGGGGAATTTGGGGGGATTTAGGGGTCTGGGGGTATCAAAAGTGGGGGGGGGGGGTCTTAATGGTGTGAATCGAAGGGATTTTGGGGTCCGGGGGGGCGCTGAGGTGCTGTGTGAGGGGATTTGCTGTAATGTTGGGTCTGGGGGGGGGATTTGGGGGGATTTAATGGGATTTTGGGCATCCAAGAGGGGTTGGGGGATCTTGGGAGGGGGGGGGGGGGGGCACCTTTTTGGGTAGATGTGGGGGGATTTGGGGATCTGGG
This sequence comes from Lophura nycthemera, assembly GCA_021292215.1. NCBI lineage: Eukaryota > Metazoa > Chordata > Aves > Galliformes > Phasianidae > Lophura > Lophura nycthemera. The sequence continues at coordinate 25,480 of JADANK010000707.1, forward strand.
GGGGGTCCCGCTGTCCTCATCCCCCCTCCCCACCGCTCCTAAAAGGGGATCTCCTTATTTGGGGGGGGGTCTCCCCGTAGGATGGAGACGAAACGGCCGCCCCCCTCCGGCCCCCCCAACCCCCAACAACGCAAACGGCTGCGGGGGGAGGAGCACGAAGACCCCCCCCCGTCCCGCTTCGAGGAGGAGCTGGCGCTCATGGAGGAGGAGGAGGAGGGGGGGGAGGGGGGGGGGGGGGGGGGGGGGGGGGGGGGGTTGGTAGGGGGGCTGGGGGGGGTGGGGGGCCCGGGGGGGGGGGGGGGGGGTTTGTGGGGGGGGGGGGATGTGGGGGGCTGTGGGGTTTTGTGGGGGGGGGGGTTTGTGGGGGGCTTGGGGTTCTATGGGGGGAGGAGGGGGCTGGGGGGGGGGTTTGGGGGGGGGGATTGTGGGGTTTATTGGGGGGTTGGGGTTTGTGGGGGGGGGGGTTTTGGGGGGGGCTGTGGGGGGGAGGGGGGGGGGGTTTGGGGGGTAAAGGGGGGCTGTGGGGTTTTATGGGGGAGGAGGGGCGGGGGGGGATATGGGGGGGGGGGGGTTGGGGGTGGGATGTGGGGGGCTGCGGGGCTATGGGGAGGGGGAGGGGGGTATTGGGGGGGTTATAGGTGCTGTGGGGGTCCTATGGGGGGTATATGGGGGCTGTGGGGGAGGGGATAGGGGTTTGGGGGGGGGTTGTGGGGGGGAGTGGGGGGCTGTGGGTTCTGTGGTCAGGGAAAGGGGTTTTTGGGGGGGGGTGTGGGTTTTTGGGGGGAGGAGGGGGTGTAGGGGGGGGTATGGGGGGGGGGTTTGGAGGGGGTGGGGGGGCTGTGGGGGGGTTATAGGTGCTGTGGGTCCATGGGGGTATTGGGGCTGTGGGGGGGGATATGGGGTGGGGGAGGTTGTGGGGGGGGGGGTGTGGGGTTTCTGTGGGTCGGAAGGGGTTTTGGGGGGGGTGTGGGGTTTTTGGGGTGGGGGGGGTGGGGGGGGTAGGGTGGGGGGGTTTTGGGGTGGGATGGGGGGGTGGGGGTTTTATGGGGTGAGGGTGGGGCCTGTGGGGGGGGTAGGGGTAGGTGGGGGCCTTTATGGGGTGTGTGGGGCGCAGCGGGGGTGCTATGGGGCAGGTGGGGGTTTGGGGGTATGGGGCACATGGTCTTGGGGTTGCGAATGGGGCGTTGGGGGTCTTTATGGGGTGCTGTGGCGCACATTGGGCTCTATGGGGCACTATTGGGCGCTATGGGGCAGGTGGGGGTCTTGGGGTCTATGGGGCACCTGGGCTCTATGGGCACTATGGGGGTTGGGGGGCTCTTGGGTCTTTTGGGCAGGGGGGGGCTTTAGGGCTCTATGGGGCCTGGGGGGCTATGGGGGATAGGGGCCTTTGGGGCCTATGGGGCGTATGGGGCAGGTGGGGGCCTTCATGGGGCTCTATGGGGCAGGTGGGGGGCTTTATGGGGTGCTATGGGGCAGGTGGGGGGCTTTATGGGGCTCTATGGGGCAGGTGGGGGCTCTATGGGGTGCTGTGGGGCAGGTGGGGGCCTTCATGGGGCTCTATGGGGAGGTGGGGGGCTTTATGGGGTGCTATGGGGCAGGTGGGGGCCTCTATGGGGCACTGTGGGGCAGGCTGTGACCCCTGCCCCCCTTTGCCCCCCCAGGTTCCCTCTTTGCGGGGGAGGTGAACCCCAAGTGGCGCCGCCCCCCGCTGCCCCCGGAGCCCCCCCAGGAGCTCTGCTTCCTGCAGCTCGACCTCGACCACTACCTGGGTGAGGGGGGGTCGCTGCCCCATAGCGGGGGTCTCAGCCCCATAGCGGGGGGGGGGGGGGGTGTCACTGCCCCATAGCGGGGGTCTGCCCCTACGGGGGGTCTGCCCCAAAGGGGGGGTCCTGCCCCATAGCGGGGGTTTTGCCCCAAAGGGGGGGTCCTGCCCCTCGGGGGGTCTGGGCCCCAAGGGGGGGGGGTCCTGCCCCTAGCGGGGGGTCTCGCCCCAAGCGGGGGGGGGGGTCCGCCCCCATAGCGGGGGTCTCAGCCCCATAGCGGGGGGGGGTCCGCCCCTAGCGGGGCCAGCCCCCATAGCGGGGGGGGGGGTCACTGCCCCATAGCGAGGGTCTCAGCCCTATAGTTGGGGGGCTGCCCATAGCGGGGGGGGGGGGGCACTGCCCCATAGCGGGGGGTTCAGCCCATACGGGGGGTCCCGGCCCTATAACTGGGGGGGGCCTTTAGTTTAGGGGATTTTCGCAATATGGGGGGGGGGGTCTCAGCCCCAAGGGGGGGTCTCAGCCCTAAGGGTGGTCTCAGCAATTGGGGGGGGGTCCGCCCAAGGGGGGGTCTCAGCAATGTGGGGGGGGGGTTTTTTGTTCCGCTCCTAGGGGGGGGTTTCTTGTTCGTGGTGTTTTTTCCAATATGGGGGGGGGGTCTTAGCCCTAAAGGGGGAGTCTTAGCCTTAAGGGGGGGGTCTCAGCCCTAAGGGGGGGGGGGGTCTTAACCCTGGGGGGGGATCTCGCAATGTGGGGGGGGGTCTAGCCCCAGGGGGGGGGAGGGGGAGATCTCAGCAATATGGGGAGGGGTCTCAGCCCCACGGGGGGGGGTCTCAGCCCTAAGGGGGGGTCTTAACCCTAAGGGGGGGGTCTCAGCAATGTGGGGGGGGTCTCAGCCCCATGGGGGGGGAGGGAGGGTATCTCAGCAATATGGGGAGGGGTCTCAGCCCTAAGGGGGGGTCTTAAACCATAAGGGGGGGGGTCTCAGATGTGGGGGGTCCCGCCCTAAGGGGGGGGGTCTCACCCAAGGGGGGGTTCCAGAGTGGGGGGGGGGGGTCTCGCCCCTGTGAGGGGGGGGTCTTAGTTGTGTGGGGATTTTTCAGCACTATTGGGGGGGGGGGGTTCAGCCTAAGGGGGGGTTCAGCAATTGGGAGGGGTCTCAGCCCCATGGGGGGGGGGGGGGGGGGGTTCGCAAATGGGGAGGGGGTCTCAGCCCCATGGGAGGGGGAAGGGAGGTCTCGCAAATTGGGGGGGTTCAGCCCTAAGGAGGGGGTTTCAACCCTGTGGGGGGGAGTCTCAGCAATATGGGGAGGGGTCTCAGCCCCATGGGGGGGGGAAGGAGGGGATCTCAGCAATATGGGGAGGGGTCTCAGCCCCACGGGGGGATGTCATAGCTGTTCTCCCCCCCCCCAGGCTCCCCCCTCCCCGGGATGCCGGGCAGCACGGAGGGTCTCGTCCCCATCCTGCGCATCTTCGGGGTGAGGCCGGGGGCCACGCGTCTGCCTCCGTCACGGCTTCGCCCCCCTCTTTAGTCTGGCCCCCCCCGGTTGAGGACCCCCCCCCCCCCCCCAAAAAAAAACCCATAACCCCCCCCAGAACTCCCCCAAAACACCATCGTCGTATGGAGATTCTCTAGGGTCTCGTATAGGGGCTGTGCGCCCCATAGGTTCTATTGGTTATGACCCCCCCTATTTTTCCCCGGGGGGGTCCTTTGGGTCAGGGGGGGTCCTGAGGCCCTTTGTGACCCCTCCACCCCCCAAAAAACCCCCCTACCCCCCCCCCCCCAATAACCCCACTGCTATATGGAGATTCTCCAGGGTCTCGTATAGAGGCTGTGCGCCCCATAGATTCTATTGGTTATGAGCCCCCCTATTTTTTTCCGGGGGGGTCCTTTGGGTCGGGGGGGGTTCTGAGGCTCTCAGTGACCCCCCCCACCC
>JADANK010000708.1:0-19354 GCA_021292215.1 Lophura nycthemera
CCCAAAGACCCCCTAGGGCCCCAGCCCCAAGTCCCCCTGGCCCCAAGCCCCATAAGGACCCCATGCAACCCCATGAGACCCCAAGTGACCCCACAGACCCCATAAAGCCCCATAGTGACCCCCTACGACCCCTAGACCCATAGGAACCCCTAAATCCCCATAGGAACCCCAAGACCCCTAAAGACCCCCTAAAACCCCCAGACCCCATAGGAACCCCCATAAAGATCCTTAAACCCTAAACCCCTAAAGACCCCATAGGGCCCCAAGGACCCCATAAAGCCCTTAGACCCCTAGGACCCATAAGACCCCATACAGACCCCATACAACCCCATGTGACCCCCATAACCCCATAAAAGACCCCCTAAAACCCCTTACCCCCTAAGACCCATGCAGACCCCATAGTGACCCCATGGAGTCCCCATAAAGACCCCACAGACCCCATAAAGACCCCATAGACCCCCATAACCCCTAGCCCCATAAAGCCCCCCATAGTGCCCCCCTTGGGAGCCCCATATGACCCCTAAAGACCCCCCTAAAGACCCCTAACCATAGAACCCCATAAAAGGACCGACACCCTAAAAGACCCCCCTAAAGACCCCATAGGCCCCATAGAGACCCCATAAAGACCCCTTAGACCCCATAGAGACCCCATAAAGACCCCTTAGACCCCATAAAGACCCCATGCAGACCCCATAGTGACCCCATAGAGACCCCATAGACCCCATAAGGACCCCATAGTGACCCCATAGAGACCCCACAGCCTCACGTTGCTTCCGGTCCCGCTCGTGTCCCCAAGTCCCCGTCAGCCTCCATAGGGCCGGAGAGCGGCACCCCATAGTTTATGGGGTCGGGTGTCACGTGACCACGTGTCACCACTCGTCCGGCACCGGACCGGTGTCACCCCGGCACACGGACCCACGTCCCCCGTTTGCCCCTAATCACCATGACCCCATAATCCCCCGTATGCCCATAAACCCCAAGAGCCCCTTAACCCCATAATCCCCAAAAGCCAATAAAACCCATAAACCGAAAAAACCCCAAGGCCCCCAAAACCCCAAAATTAAACCTAACCCAAAACCCCTATCCCCCAATAACCCCATAGAAGCCCATACTACCCCATATATCCCATATAAGCCCATAAAACCCTATAAATCCGCATAAAACCCCATATGGCCCCATATAACCCCATATAATCCCATATAAAACCCCCTTTGACCCTATAAACCCCCATGAAGCCAAGGACCCCATATTCCCAATAAGCCCCAAAAACCCTTTATCCCCCAAAAAACCCCAATGGCCCCAAAAACCCCAAAAACCCCAAAAACCCCCAAGACCCAAAACCCCATAGAAGCCCCAAAACCCCCAAGACCCAAAAAACCCAAAAACAAAAAAAACCCCAAAAACCCCAAGGGGCCCCAAAAACCCCATAACCCAAAACCCAAAACCCCAAAACCCCAAAACCCAATGACCCTTATAAAACCCCATAAAAGCCCAGGCACCCCATAAATCCCAATAACCCCATAATCCTATTTCCCATAAACCCCAGATAATCCCATATAATCCCAAAATCCCCATATAAATCCCATAAAATCCGTAAATCCGTAACCCCTAACCCCAAAATCCCATTTATCCCCATATACCCCTTAAAGCCCAAAAGCCCCTAAACCCATAAACCCCCATAACCCCCTATAAAACCCCTCATCCCCATTTAAAACCCAAAACCCTTTATAACCCCACATAATTTCCCCATAATCCCCATCGGACCCCATAAAAACCATATAACCCCAAAGCCCCATATAACCCTATAACCCCATTTATAACCCCACAGAACCCAAGAACTGCACATATTTCCCATAAGACCCATTGACCCCAAAAAAACCCCAAAAAACCCCAAAACCCCAATAATCCCATAAGCCCTTATACCCCATTGATCCCCATAAAAACCCCTATGACCCCATAAAAAACCCCTAAAAACCCAATATATCCCATTTGACCCCCATAAAACCCTGTTACTCCATAATCCCCCAATAACCCCATAAGCCCCCATATGACCCCAAATCCCCAATAAAACCCCGTTACCCCATAGGACCCAATGACCCCATTAATCCCCATAAAAAGCCCATAAGACCCATAGACCCAAAACCCCGAAACCCAAAAACCCACAAACCCCACAAACCCAAAACCCTAATTCCCATAATCCAAAAGACCCCCAAAGACCCCAAAGACCCCGATAAGCCCAACACCCCAAAGCCCAAACCCCCAATATCCCAAACCCCAAAAACCCCCAAGGGCCAAAAAACCCCAAGGCCCATAAACCCCAACCCCAAAACCCCAAAACCCTATGCCCAAACCCCATATACCCATAAACCCATATTCCCCATCCAACCCTCAAACCCAAAAAACCCCAAAGGCCCAAAACCCCAAACCCCATAAAACCCCATACAGCCCAAACCCCAACGACCCAAAAACCCCTACAATCCCAAAACCCCATACAATCCCAAAACCCCATTTATTCCCAAACCCCAAGCCCCAATCCATTAACCCTAAACCCATTCCCCCTTAGAATCATTTAACCCCAACGCCCCAAAAAACCCCATTAAATCCCATTAAAACCCCCATTTATTCCCATTATATCCCATATATCCCCATAAAACCCCGTATAACCCCCAATTGACCCCATAAACCCTAATCCCTTGACCCTAAATAACCCCCTGAAGCCCGGTGCCCCAATTCCCATAAACCCCAAAAACCCTATATATCCCCATAAAACCCCATATGGCCCCATATAACCCCATATAACCCCATATAACCCCATATAACCCCATATAACCCCATATAACCCCATATGACCCTATATAACCCCATAGAAGCCCATACTACCCCATACATCCCATATAACCCCATAAAACCCTATATATCCCCATAAAACCCCCATATGGGCCCCAATAACCCCCATAATAATCCCATTAACCCAATAATCCCAACATAAACCCTATAACCCTGTATAATCCCATATAACCCCATATAACCCGATATAATCCCACAGAATCCCATATAACCCTATATAATCCCATATAAACCCCATATAACCCCCCTAAAATCCCATTATTAATCCCCAATTGTCCCAAAAACCCCATTTTCCCCCCTATCCCCCCTTATAAGGCCCCTGAATAATCCCGATCCCCCCATAAAAAACCCCATATAATTCCCATTAAACCCCAATAACCCCCCAATATAAACCATATGGACCCTATATAACCCCATAGAAGCCCAGGCTACCCCATATATCCCATATAACCCCATAAAACCCTATATATCCCCATAAAACCCCATATGGCCCCATATAACCCCATATAATCCCAATATAAAACCCCAAAAAACCCCAGAAATCCCAAAAACCAAACCCCTAATAACCCAAAAACCCCAAGGCCGGCCCCCAAGACCCCAAAAACCCCAAAAACCCAAGATCCCCAAAAACCCAAGGGGCCCAAGAACCCCAAATCCCAATAAACCCCTAAAACCCCAGAAAACCCAAAAGCCCAAAGGTCCCCAAATGACCCATAAACCCCAAGAAGCCCAAGGCACCCCCATTAGACCCATATGAAAACCCCATAAACACAAAAAGGCCAAAACCCCATAGGGCCCCAAAACCCCATAAACCCATAAAACCCCAAAAACCCCGGAAACCCCAAAAACCCCAAAACCCCAATAACCCAAGGGCCCCAAGGACCCAAAAACCCCAAGAACCCCGGCCCCCATAACCCAAAACCCCAACACCCAAAGGCCCAAAACCCAAACCCCAATAGGACCCCATAAAAACCCAAAACCCCAACCCCATATAACCCCAAGACCCCATTGGACCCACCAAAAAAACCCCAAGAAGCCCCAGGGAAACTACCCCATTCCCCCATTAAACCCCAACAATCCCAATTTCCCCAAATAACCCTTTAAGTCCCCACATAAACCCCTTCTTTCCCATATAACCCCAAATAAACCCATATAACCCCATTTTCCTTGGAAACCCCATAAAAACCCCCAAATCCCCGGAATAACCCCAAAAAAACCCCATTATATCCCCAAACCCCAGAACCCCCCTAGGACCCCATAACACCCCATATGAAACCATATATCCCCAAAAAACCCCATAAGGCCCCCCAAAACCCCCTAAATCCCCAAAACCCCCAATTAAACCCCACAAACCCCACAAACCCGCGTAGAACCCCAAAAAACCCCAAAGAACCCCCAAGGACCCCAAAGGCCCCAAGGGACCCCAAAAGGACCCCAATACCCCTAAACCCCGGGATAACCCATTAAAACCCCATAAACCCAAAACCCAAGAACCCCAGGGGACCCAGAATCCCCACAGGAGCCCTAAAAAAACCCGCAAAAAACCCCAAACCCCCAATAAACCCCAATAACCCCCAATAAATCCCAATTTTAAAAAAACCCCAAATAAAAAACCCCAAAAAACCATAAACCCAAATAACAAAACCCATATACCCCAAAATCCGATATCCCATTTTACCCAAAGCCCCTTATGCCCATTATAATTCCCAATAAACCCAAAATCCCCATTTAATCCCAAATAATCCATATAAACCCCCATATAATCCCATATAAACTCCCATATAAACCCTATTAATTTCCCTATAATCCCAATATAATCCCATAAACAATATAATCCCCTATAAAACCCCCATAAACCCGTAAATCCCCATATATCCCAATAATCCCATTAACCCCATGTGACCCCTAATCCCCCAGGAGGCCCAAACCCGATAAAAAAACCCCATATATCCCCCAAAAAAAAAACAAAACCCCCTTTAAACCCCATTAATCCCCATATTAACCCCTATAACCCCAAAAACCCCATTATAAATCCCCCATTAATCCCAATAACCCCCATTAACCCCAAAAACCCCATTTTTCCCATTATTCCCCTTTATAGCCCCTTAATAAATCCCCATATACCCATATAATCCCATATATCCCCATAAAACCCCGTATAACCCCATATGACCCCATATGACCCCATAAAACCCCATATATCCCCATATGACCCTATATAACCCCATAGAGGCCCATCCTACCCCACATATCCCATATAACCCCATACAACCCTATATATAAACCCGCATATAACCCCATATATCCCCATAAAACCCCTTATAATCCCATATAATCCCATATAATCCCATATAACCGCATACAACCCCATATAATCCCATATAACCCTATATAACCCCATATAATCCCATATATCCTCTTATAGCCCCTTATAGCCCCATATAATCCCATACATCCCCATAAAACCCCTTAAAACCCCATAAAACCCCATATGACCCCATAAAACCCCATATAATCCCATATAATCCCCATATGGACAATCAAAAACCCCCATATATTCCCCATATTCCCATCGACCCCAAAAAACCACCGTATACCCCCTAAAACCCCATTTCCCCCATAAGCCCCCATTTGCCCCCATATATCCCCAAAAACCCCATAAGACCCCATGTACCCCATAAATCCCCACGGAACCCCATATAACCCCATAAAACCCCATATATCCCCATATGACCCCATAAAACCCCATTAACCCCAATAAACCCCATATAACCCCATATAACCCCATAAAACCCCATATAACCCCCATATTGAACCCTAATTAAATCCCAATAAGAACCCCCCAATACCCCCATAAATCCCCATGAAACCCCATATGACCCTATTAAATCCCATAAGACCCCATAAGCCCCCATAAAACCCCATATGACCCCATAAAATCCCATAAGACCCCATAAAACCCCATATGACCCCATATGACCCCAATAGACCCCGTTAAGCCCCCATAAAAAACCCTAAAACCCCATATTGACCCCAATTTAAAAAACCCCCATGTGACCCCATAAAACCCCATAAAACCCCGTAAAACCCCAATAAGCCCCCATATAACCCCCTAAAAACCAAACCCCCCAATATACCCAATAAAACCCCATAAAACCTCATAAGCCCCCATAAAACCCCATATAACCCCATAAAATCCCATATAACCCCATAAAACCCCATAAGGCCCCATAAGCCCCCATAAAACCCCATATATCCCCATATGACCCCATAAAACGCCATATAACCCCATAAGCCCCCATAAAACCCCATAAAATCCCATAAAACCGCATAAAACCGCATAAAACCCCATAAAACCCCATAAATCCCCATATAACCCCATATGACCCCATATATACCCCATAAAACCCCATAAAACCCCATATAACCCCATATAATCCCATGTAATCCCTTATAACCCCATATAACCCCATATGACCCCATAAAAACCCATAAGACCCCATAAAACCCCATAAGCCCCCATAAAATCCCATATATCCCCAATTTATTACCCAATAAAACCCCCCATAAAAAACCCCATTAAAACCCCTATAACTTCCATAGAATCCCATATAAACCCCAATAAAAACCAATTATGACCCCCAATAAAATCCCCATAAGAAACCCCCCGTAAAACCCTCATAAGGCCCATAAACCCCCTAAAAACCCCCCTAAAACCCCCAATAACCCCATAGGACCCCTATAACCCCATTGGACCCCATAAGACCCCATATGACCCCATAAACCCCCATAAAACCCCATAAAACCCCATATAACCCCATATGACCCCATATAACCCCATATGACCCCATAAGTCCCCATATGACCCCATAAAACCCCATAAAACCCCATAAGCCCCCATAAGCCCCCATAAAACCCCGTAAAACCCCATAAAACCCCGTAAAACCCCATAAAACCCCATATGACCCCATATATCCTCATATGACCCCATAAAACCCCATAAAATCCCATAAGCCCCCAAAAAACCCCATAAAACCCCATAAGTCCCCATAAATCCCCATATATCTCCTCCCTGATTGGCCAACGAGCGATGTCCCCGCCCATTAACTCCAAGCCGTGCGCCGATTGGTTTGTTTAATGCGGCGTGCTGACGTCATCACGCCCAACCCGGAAGCAGGGCGGCGGTGGCGGGAACGCGGCCCTGAAGAGGCGTGCCCCGAATAAGGGGCGGGGCTAAGCGGGGTGCGTCGCAGCGGATTGGAGGAGAGACAAAAGGGCGGGGTTGCGGGTAGGAGAGAAGGCGGTGATTGGGTAAAAAACAGGGAGGTGGGCGGGGCTATGCGTGGCCACGCCCACATCAGGCGGTCATGGCGGCGGCGGCTCCCGGCTCCACCTCCCCCCCACGGGGGGGGTCCTCGCCGCCCCCAGGTGAGGGGGGGGCCCAAATTTTGGGGGGGGGTCCTGAGTTTTATGGGCCGGGGGGGGGGGAAATGGGAGGGAAGGGGGTGGGGGTTTGGGGGGGGGGGAAACGGCCTGAAATGGGGATGGGGGGGGGGAAATTTGGGGGGGGGGGGGTTTTTAAAATGTGGGGGGGGTTCCTTAAAAGGGGGGGGTTCTCTAAACATGGGGGGGGGTCCTAAAATCGTGGGGGGGGGGGCCCTAAATTTGGGGGGGTCCTAAAATTGGGGGGGGGGTCCTTAAAAATGGGGAGGGGTCCTTAAAAATGGGGGGGGTCCCTAAAATTAATGGGGGGGTCCCCGAAATGCTGGGGGGGGTCCCCTTAAAATAAGGGGGGGGGGGGGGTTTAGGAAAGGGGGGGGGTCCTAAAAATTCTGGGGGGGGTCCCCTAAAAATGGGGGAGGGTCCTTAAAATGGGGGGGTCCAAAAATAAGGGGGGGGTCCCAAAATTCGGGGGGGGGGCCCTAAATTTTGGGGGGGCTCCTAAAGTGGGGGGGGTTCCCTAAAATTTTGGGGGGGTCCCTTAAAATGGGGGGGGGGGTCTTAAAATTCTGGGGGGGAGGCCCAAAAATGGGGGGAGGGGTCCTTAAAATGGGGGGGGTCCTTAAAATTCCGGGGGGGGGGCCCCTAAAAATTCGGGGGGGGGGGAAAGGGTTAAAATGGGGGGGTTCCCCCAAAATCTTGGGGGGTCGAAATCCTGGGGGGGGCCCTAAAAATGGGGGGGCCCTAAAATTTTGGGGGGGGGGTCCTAAAATGGGGGGGGGGGGGGGTCCTTAAAATTGGGGGGGTCCTAAAATTCTGGGGGGGTCCTTTTAAAATGAGGGGGGGGGGCCGAAATCCTGGGGGGGGGTCCTTTTAAATGGGGGGGGGGATTAGGGGGGGGGGGGGGGTCCTAAAATGGGAGGGGGTCCTAAAATTCTTGGGGGGCCCCTTAAAAATGGGGGGGTCCTAAAAATTATGGGGGGGTACTTAAAAAGGGGGGGGGGGGCCTTAAAATGGGGGGGAGTCCCCAAAAGGGGGGGGGTCCTAAAATTCTGGGAGGGGTCCCTAAATTTGGGGGGGGCTCCTAAAGGGGGGGGCCTAAAATAAGGGGGGGGGGCCCTAAAAATGGGGGGGCCCCTAAAAATTCTTGGGGGGGGGGTCCAAAATGGGGGGGGTCATTTAAAGTGGGGGGGTCCTAAAATTCGGGCGGGGGGGGGGTTTTAAAAAAATGGGGGGGGGGGTCATTTAAAATGGGGGGGGGGTCCTTCCTAAAATTCTGGGGGGGGTCCCAAAAATGGGGGGGAGGGGTCCTAAAATGGGGGGGGGCCCTTTAAAATGGGGGGGGTCCCTAAAAATTCTTGGGGGGGGGGGGTCCTTTAAAAAAAAATGGGGGGGGGTTCCTAAAATTCTTTGGGGGGGTTCATTAAAAAATGGGGGGGGGGTCCCTAAAAAAATTCTGGGGGGGGGGCCCTAAAAAATGGGGGGGGGGGGGGTCCTAAAAAAATTAATGGGGGGAAATTTCCCAAAAAAATGGGGGAGGTCCCCCGTGCCCTCCCAGTTCCTCCCAGTTTGATCCCAGTCCTCCCAGTTTGATCCCAGTCCCCCAGTTTGGCTCTCCCAGGTCCTCCCCCAGGTTGACCTTCAATCCCTCCCATTTGCTCCCATCCCCCCCGTTTTGGCCCCAGTCCCTCCCGTTTGATCTCAGTTCCTCCCAGTTTGCTCCCAGTCCCCCCAGTTTGATCCCAGTCCCCCCAGTTTGCTCCCAGTCCTCCCAGTTTAATGCCAGTCCTCCCAGTTTGCTCCCAGTCCTCCTAGTCTGGCTCTCCCAGTCCTCCAAGTTTAATCACAGTCCTCCCAGTTTGGTCCCAGTCCTCCCAGTTTGGTTCTGCCAGTTGTCCCAGTTTAATCGCAGTCCCCCCAGTTTGCTCCCAGTCCTCCCAGTTTGATCTCAGTCCTCCCAGTTTGGGTCTCCCAGTCCTCCCAGTTTGGCTCTCCCAGTTTAATTGCAGTCCTCCCAGCTTGGCTCTCCCAGTCCCCCCAGTTTGATCCCAGTCCTCCCAGTTTGCTCCCAGTCCTCAAAGTTTGCTCCCAGTCCTCCCAGTTTGGCTCCCCCAGTTTGCTCCCAGTCCTCCCAGTTTGGTTCTGCCAGTCCTCCCAGTTTGATCCCAGTCCTCCCAGTTAGGCTTCCCAGTCTTCCCAGTTTGGCTCCCAGTCCTCCCAATTGGGCTCTCCCAGTTTCCCCAGTTTGCTCCCAGTCCTCCCAGTTTGGCTCTCCCAGTCCCCCAGTTTGCTCCCAGTCCTCCCAGTTTGGGTCTTCCAGTCCCCCCAGTTTCCTCCCACTCTTCCCAGTTTGATCTCAGTCCTCCCAGTTTGCTCCCAGTTCTCCCAGTTTAATCGCAGTCCTCCCAGTTTGCTCCCAGTCCTCAGTTTGCTCCCAGTCCTCCCAGTTTGCTCCCAGTCCTCCCAGTTTGGTTCTGCCAGTCCTCCCAGTTTGCTCCCTGTCCTCCCAGTTTGGTTCTGCCAGTTCTCCCAGTTTAATCGCAGTCCTCCCAGTTTGATCCCAGTCCTCCCAGTTTGGCTCCCAGTTTCCCGTTTTAAAAACCCCGCATCTCCCAGTCCCCCAGGTCCCCCCCAGTTCCCTCCCAGTCCCCCCCAGGGACCCTTCCCCAAAGGTCCCAGTCCCTTCCCAGTTTATATCCCAGTTCCTTTCTCCCAAACTCCCATTGGTCTTCCCAAGTCCCTCCCAAGGTCGCCCCCAAAGTTTGCCCCCTCCCATTTGGCCCAAGTCCCTCCCAGGGGCCCCCAGGCCCCCTAGTTGGCTTTCCCAGTTTTTCCCAGTCCCTCCCAGTTCCCCCAGTCCCCCCAGTTTGCTCCCAGTCCTCCCCGTTTGGTCTCCCAGTTTGTTTTGCCCAGTCCCCCCCCATTTGTCCCATCCCTCCCAGGTTTGGGTTCCAGTCCCCAGTTTAAGGTCCCCCAGTTTCCCCCAGGTTTGGGTCCCCATTCCCCCATTTTGGGAATCCCAGGTCCTCCCGTTTGGTTCCCAGGCCCCCCAGTTTTGGCTCCCCAAGTTTCCCAGTTTGGGGTTTCCCACCATTTCCCATTTTCCCAATGGGGCCCCCCCCCCTCCCAGTCCCTCCCAGTTTTGGTCCCATCCCCCAAAGTTTGCTCCCAGTCCCCCCGTTTGGGGTCTCCCAGTCCCCTCCCCAGTTTGCTTCCCAATCCTTCCAAGTTTGGGTTCCAAGGCCTCACCAGTTTGGCTTTCCCAGTCCTCCCAAGTTTGGCCCTCCCCCCAAGTTTGCTCCCAATCCCCCCATTTGGCTCCCCCAAAGTTCCCCTTTTGTCCCATCCCCCAGTTTTGGCTCCCAGTCCTTCCCCATTTGGGTCTAGTTTCCCCCCCCAGTTTCAATCCCAACCCCTCCCCATTTCCCCCCATTTTCCAAACCCCATTCCTTCCCGGTCCCCCAGTTGCTCCCCAAAGTTTTGGGTCCCGTTCCGGCCCCAGTTTTCCCGTCCTTCCCAGGGGAAAACCCCTTTTTCCCCCCCCCCAAGGAGGACCCGGGCCCCTCCCCCCCCCGCTTTCCCCCATCCCCCCCCGGCAACCCGCTCACCCCCCTCCCCCAACCCCGCCAAATCCCGGCTCCTTTTTGGGGGCCGAACCCGAAAGTACACTTTTGGGTTGGGGGCCCCCAAATGTTGCGTTTGGGGGGGAAACCCCAAATTCCCCCCGGGAAAGGAGGCCCCCAAAATGGGGTTTTGGGGCGTTCGCCCAAAATCCCTTTTCATAGAGCCCCAAACGCCTTTCAGGGATTGGCCTGGGACCGGGGGGAAAGAGCCCCAAAATTCGTGGTTTTGGGGGGCGCCCCAAATTGGCCACTTTTTCCTGTGGGAAGAGCCCCAAAAATTTGGGTTTTTGGTTTTGGGGGGTTTTTCCACAGCCCCCAAAATTGGCAACTTTTTCTTGGGAAAAGGCCCCAAAAATGGGTTTTGGGTTTTTTGGGGCCCGTTCACCCCCCAAATTGGATTTTCGTGGGTTTGGCCCCAAAAAAGCCTTTTCCTATGGATTGAGTCCCAAAATGGGCACTTTTCTGTGGGAAGAGCCCCCAAAATCAGTGGTTTTTGGGGTGTTCAGTCCCCAAATTGGCACTTTTCTGTGGATTGAGCCCCAAAATTGGTGGTTTTTTTGTGTCTTACGCACCAAAATGAGGAGTTTTCTCACAGTTCAACCCCAAAATTGGCACTTTTCTATGGATTGAGCCCCAAAAGTGACACTGTTCTATGGGTTGAGCCCCCAGATTGGTGTTTTTTCGGTGTCTTATGCACCAAAATTAGGAGTTTTCTCACAGTTCAACCCCCAAATTGGGATTTTCTGTGGGTTATGCCTCAAAAACAGCTCTTTTCTATGGATTGAGCCCCAAAAGTGACACTTTTCTGTGGGAAGAGCCCCCAAAATCGGTGGTTTTTGGTGTTTCAGCCCCAAAAGTGACACTTTTCTGTGGGAAGAACCCCAAAATTGACATTTTTCTATGGATTGAGCCTCAAAATCAGCTCTTTTCTGTGGGTTGAGCCCCAAAATTGGTTGTTTTTTTGGTGTCTTATGCACCAAAATTAGGAGTTTTCTCACAGTTCAACCTCAAAATTGACACTTTTCTATGGATTGAACCCCAAAATCAACTCTTTTCTATGGATTGAGCCCCCAAAATTGGCACTTTTCTATGGGTTGAGCCCCAAAATTGGCACTTTTCTATGGACTGAGGCCCAAAATCAGCTCTTTTCTATGGGTTGAGCCCCAAAATTGGTGTTTTTTTGGTGTCTTATGCCCCAAAATTAGGAGTTTTCTCACAGTTCAACCCCAAAATTGGGATTTTCTGTGGGTTGTGCCCCAAAATTGGCACTTTTTGAGAGATTGAGCCCCAAAAGTGACACTTTTCTGTGGGAAGAGCCCCCAAAATTGGTGTTTTTTGGTGTTTCAGCCCCAAAATTGACACTATTCTGTGGGAAGAGCCCCCCAAATCCGTGGGTTTTGGTGTTTCAGCCCCAAAATTGAAACTCTTCTGTGGGAAGAGCCCCCAAAATCGGTGGTTTTTGGTGTCTCAGCCCCAAAATTGGCACTTTTCTGTGGGAAGAGCCCCAAAATCGGTGTTTTTTGGTGTCTCAGCCCCAAAATTGGCACTTTTCTGTGGGAAGAGCCCCCAAAATCGGTGGTTTTTGGGGTGTTCAGCCCCAAAATTGACACTATTCTGTGGGAAGAGCCCCCAAAATCGGTGGTTTTTGGGGTGTTCAGCCCCAAAAGTGACACTTTTCTGTGGGAAGAGCCCCCCAAATTGGTGGTTTTTGGTGTGTTCTGCCCCAAAATTGAAACTTTTCTGTGGATTGAGTCCCAAAATTGGTGGTTTTCTGTGGGTAGTGCCTCAAAAGAGACACTTTTCTGTGGGAAGAACCCCCAAAATCGGTGGTTTTTGGGGTGTTCAGCCCCAAAATTGGCACTTTTCTATGGATTGAGCCCCAAAATGGGCACGTTTCTGTGGGAAGAGCCCCCAAAATTGGTGGTTTTTGGGGTGTTCAGTCCCCAAATTGGCACTTTTCTGTGGGTTGAGCCCCAAAATTGGTGGTTTTTGGTGTCTTCTGCAACAAAATTAGGAGTTTTCTCACAGTTCAACCCCAAAATTGGCACTTTTCTATGGATTGAACCCCAAAATTGACATTTTTGAATGCATTCACCCTCAAAATCAGCTCTTTTCTATGGGTTGAGTCCCAAAATTGGTGTTTTTTGGTGTCTTATGTCCCAAAATTAGGAGTTTTCTCAGAGTTCAGCCCCAAAATTGGTGGTTTTCTATGGCTTGAGCCCCAAAAGTGACACTTTTCTGTGGGAAGAGCCCCCCAAATCCGTGGTTTTTGGTGTTTCAGCCCCAAAAGTGACACTTTTCTGTGGGAAGAACCCCAAAATTGACATTTTTCTATGGATTGAGCCTCAAAATCAGCTCTTTTCTGTGGGTTGAGCCCCAAAATTGGTGTGTTTTTGGTGTCTTATGCTCCAAAATGAGGAGTTTTCTCACAGTTCAGCCCCAAAATTGGCACTTTTCTATGGATTGAGCCCCAAAATCAGCTCTTTTCTATGGATTGAGCCCCAAAATTGGCACTTTTTGAGAGATTGAGCCCCAAAATTGACATTTTTCTGTGGAATGAGCCCCAAAATTGGCATTTTTCAGTGGATTGAGCCCCAAAATTGGTGTTTTTTTGGTGTCTTATGCCCCAAAATTAGGAGTTCTCTCACAGTTCAACCCCAAAATTGGCACTTTTCTATGGATTGAGCCCCGAAAGTGACACTTTTCTGTGGGATGAGCCCCCCAAATCGGTGGTTTTTGGTGTGTTCAGCCCCAAAATTAGCACTTTTCTGTGGGTTGAGCCCCCAACTTGGTGGTTTTTTGGTGTCTTATGCAGCAAAATAGGAGTTTTCTCACAGTTCAACCTCAAAATTGACATTTTTCTATGGATTGAACCCCAAAATCACCTCTTTTCTATGGGTTGAGCCTCAAAAGTGACACTTTTCTGTGGGAAGAGCCCCCAAAATCGGTGGTTTTTGGTGTTTCAGCCCCAAAAGTGACACTTTTCTGTGGGAAGAACCCCCAAATTGACATTTTTCTATGGATTGAGCCTCAAAATCAGCTCTTTTCTGTGGGTTGAGCCCCAAAATTGGTGTGTTTTTGGTGTCTTATGCTCCAAAATGAGGAGTTTTCTCACAGTTCAGCCCCAAAATTGGCACTTTTCTATGGATTGAGCCCCAAAATCAGCTCTTTTCTATGGATTGAGCCCCAAAATTGGCACTTTTTGAGAGATTGAGCCCCAAAATAGACATTTTTCTGTGGAATGAGCCCCAAAATTGGCATTTTTCAGTGGATTGAGCCCCAAAATTGGTGTTTTTTGGTGTCTTATGCCCCCAAATTAGGAGTTTTCTCACAGTTCAACCCCAAAATTGGCACTTTTCTATGGCTTGAGCCCCAAAAGTGACACTTTTCTGTGGGAAGAGCCCCCAAAATCGGTGGTTTTTGGTGTCTCAGCCCCAAAATTGTCACTTTTCTGTGGATTGAGCCCCAAAATTGGTGGTTTTCTGTGGGTAGTGCCTCAAAAGAGGCACTTATCTGTGGGAAGAGCCCCCAAAATCGGTGGTTTTTGGTGTCTCAGCCCCAAAATTGGCACTTTTCTGTGGGAAGAACCCCCAAAATCGGTGGTTTTTGGGATGTTCAGCCCCAAAATTGGCACTGTTCTGTGGATTGAGTCCCAAAATTGGTGGTTTTCTGTGGGTTGAGCCCCAAAAGTGACACTTTTCTGTGGAAAGAGCCCCCAAAATCGGTGGTTTTGGGGGCGTTCAGCCCCAAAATCGGCACTTTTCTGTGGATTGAGCCCCAAAATTGGCACTTTTCTATGGACTGAGGCCCAAAATCAGCTCTTTTCTGTGGGTTGAGCCCCAAAATTGGTGTTTTTTTGGGGTCTTATGCCCCAAAATTAGGAGTTTTCTCACAGTTCAACCCCAAAATTGGCTCTTTTCTATGGATTGAGCCCCAAAATTGGCACGATTCTGTGGGAAGAGCCCCCAAAATCGGTGGTTTTTGGGGTGTTCAGCCCCAAAATTGGCACTTTTCTGTGAGAAGAGCCCCCAAAATCGGTGGGTTTTGGTGTCTCAGCCCCAAAATTGGCACTTTTCTGTGGGAAGAGCCCCCAAAATCGGTGGGTTTTGGTGTCTCAGCCCCAAAATTGGCACTTTTCTCTGGGTTGAGCCCCCAAAATCGGTGGTTTTTGGTGTGTTCAGCCCCAAAATTGAAACTTTTCTGTGGATTGAGTCCCAAAATTGGTGGTTTTCTGTGGGTAGTGCCTCAAAAGAGACACTTTTCTGTGGGAAGAACCCCCAAAATCGGTGGTTTTTGGTGTCTCAGCCCCAAAATTGGCACTTTTCTGTGGGAAGAGCCCCCCAAATCGGTGGTTTTTGGGGTGTTCAGCCCCAAAATTGGGGCTTTTCTGTGGGAAGAGCCCCCCAAATTGGTGGTTTTTGGTGTCTCAGCCCCAAAATTGACACTTTTCTATGGATTGAGCCCCAAAATTGACACTTTTCTGTGGGAAGAGCCCCCAAAATTGGTGATTTTTGGGGTGTTCAGTCCCCAATTGGCACTTTTCTGTGGGTTGAGCCCCAAAATTGGTGGTTTTTTGGTGTCTTATGCACTAAAATTAGGAGTTTTCTCACAGTTCAACCCCAAAATTGGCACTTTTCTATTGGTTGAGCCCCCAAATCAGCTCTTTTCTATGGATTGAGCCCCAAAATTGGCACTTTTTGATAGATTGAGCCCCAAAATTGGCACTTTTCTGTGGAATGAGCCCCCAAATAGGCATTTTTCAGTGGATTGAGCCCCAAAATTGGTGTTTTTTGGTGTCTTATGCACCAAAATTGGGACTTTTCTCACAGTGCAATCACAAAATTGGCACTTTTCTATAGATTAAGCCCCCAAATCAGCTCTTTTCTATGGATTGAGCCCCCAAAGTGACACTTTTCTGTGGGAAGAGCCCTCAAAATTGGTGGTTTTTGGTGTGTTCAGCCCCAAAATTGGCACTTTTCTGTGGATTGAGCCCCAAAATCAGCTCTTTTCTGTTGGTTGAGCCCCAAAATCGGTGTTTTTTGGTATCTTATGCCCCAAAATTAGGAGTTTTCTCACAGTTCAACCCCAAGATTGGCTCATTTCTATGGATTGAGCCCCCAAAGTGACACTTTTCTGTGGGAAGAGCCCCCCAAATCGGTGGTTTTTGGGGTGTTCAGCCCCAAAATTGTCACTTTTCTGTGGGTTGAGCCCCAAAATTGGTGGTTTTTGGTGTCTTCTGCAACAAAATTAGGAGTTTTCTCACAGTTCAACCCCAAAATTGGCACTTTTCTATGGATTGAACCCCAAAATTGACATTTTTGAATGCATTCAGCCTCAAAATCAGCTCTTTTCTATGGGTTGAGTCCCAAAATTGGTGTTTTTTGGTGTCTTATGTCCCAAAATTAGGAGTTTTCTCAGAGTTCAGCCCCAAAATTGGTGGTTTTCTATGGATTGAGCCCCAAAAGTGACACTTTTCTGTGGGAAGAGCCCCCAAAATCGGTGGTTTTTGGTGTCTCAGCCCCAAAAGTGACACTTTTCTGTGGGAAGAGCCCCCAAAATCGGTGGGTTTTGGTGTCTCAGCCCCAAAATTAGCACTTTTCTGTGGGTTGAGCCCCCAACTTGGTGGTTTTTTGGTGTCTTATGCAGCAAAATAGGAGTTTTCTCACAGTTCAACCTCAAAATTGACATTTTTCTATGGATTGAACCCCAAAATCACCTCTTTTCTATGGGTTGAGCCTCAAAAGTGACACTTTTCTGTGGGAAGAGCCCCCAAAATCGGTGGTTTTTGGGGTGTTCAGCCCCAAAATTGGCACTTTTCTGTGGGAAGAGCCCCCAAAATCGGTGGCTTTGGGTGCGTTCAGCCCCAAAATTGGCACTTTTCTATGGATTGAGCCCCAAAATTGGTGGTTTTCTATGGGTTGAGCCCCAAAAGTGACACTTTTCTGAGGGAAGAGCCCCCCAAATTGGTGGTTTTTGGTGTCTCAGCCCCAAAATTGGCACTTTTCTATGGATTGAGCCCCAAAATTAGCACTTTTCTATGGATTGAGTCCCAAAATGGGCACTTTTCTGTGGGAAGAGCCCCCCAAATTGGTGGTTTTTGGTGTCTCAGCCCCAAAAGTGACACTTTTCTGTGGGAAGAGCCCCCCAAATCGGTGGTTTTTGGGGCATTCAGCCCCAAAATTGGCACTTTTCTGTGGGTTGAGCCCCAAAATTGGTGGTTTTTTGTGGGTAGTGCCTCAAAAGAGGCACTTATCTGTGGGAAGAGCCTCCCAAATTGGTGGTTTTTGGTGTCTCAGCCCCAAAATTGGCACTTTTCTGTGGGTTGTGCCTCAAAATCAGCTCTTTTCTGTGGGTTGAGCCCCAAAATTGGTGTTTTTTTGGTGTCTTATGCCCCAAAATTAGGAGTTTTCTCACAGTTCAACCCCCAAATTGGCACTTTTCTATGGCTTGAGCCCCAAAAGTGACACGTTTCTGTGGGAAGAGTCCCCAAAATCGGTGGTTTTTGGTGTCTCAGCCCCAAAATTGTCACTTTTCTGTGGATTGAGCCCCAAAATTGGTGGTTTTTGGTGTCTTATGCACCAAAATAAGGAGTTTTCTCACAGTTCATCCCCAAAAGTGGCATTTTTCTATGGGTTCAACCCCAAAATCGGGCATGGAGACCCCAAAAAGATCCCTAGGTGGTTCCGTAACCCCAAAATGATCCCAATATGCCCTATTTAGCCCCAAATCCACCACTGTGAGCCAAAGAAGACCCCAAAATACCCCAGTGTGACCCCAGATCCCCCAATGTGACCCCAAACTGCCACAATATGACCCCAAATCCCCCAGTATGACCCCAATATGATCCCAAATCCCCCAGTCTGACCCCAAACTGCCACAATATGACCCCAAATCCCCCAATATGACCCTAATATGATTCCAAACTCCCCCAATATGACTCCAAGATCCCTGAATATGACCCCAAATCCCACAATATGACCCCAATCTGACCCCAAATCCCCCAATATGACCCCAGCGTGACCCCAAAATTCCCCCAATATGACCCCAAATCCCCCAATATGACCCTAATATGATTCCAAACTCCCCCAATATGACTCCATGATCCCTGAATATGACCCCAAATCCCCCAATATGACCCCAATAAGACCCCAAATTCTCAAATATGACCCCAATATGACCCCAAATTCCCCGATATGACCCCAAATCCCCAATATAACCCCAATGTCACCCCAATATGATCCCAATATGACCCCAAATCTCCAATATGACCCCAAATCCCCCAATATGACCCCAACCTCTCCCAATTTGACCCCAGTCTGACCCCAAATCCCCCAATATGACCCCGAACTCCCCCAATATGACCTCAGTATGACCCCAAACTCCCCCAATATGTTCCCAATATGACCCCAAATCTCCCAATATGACCCCAATATGATCCCAATATGACCCCAAATCCCCCAATATGACCCCAAACTCCCCCAATATGACCCCAGTATGACCCCAGTATGACCCCAACTGCCCCTATATGTCCCAATATGACCCCAATATGACCCTAATATGACCCCCAATATGACCCCAAGTCCCCCAATATGACCCTAATATGACCCCAATATGACCCCAAATCCCCAATATGACCCCAAAACTCCCCCAATATGACCCCAATATGACCCAAATCTCCCGATATGACCCCAAATCCCCCAATATGACCCTGAACTCCCCCAATATGACCCCAATATGACCCCATATCACCCGAAATCCCCCAATATGACTCCAATATGATTCCATATCTCCCAATATGACCCCAGTATGACCCCGATATGACCCCAAAATGGCCCCAAATGCCCTGATATGACCCCAATGTGACCCCAGTCTGACCCCAGATCCCCCAATATGACCCCAAACTGCTGCAATATCACCCCAATATGATCCCAAATCCCCCAATATGACCACAATGTGACCCAAAATCCCCCAGTATAACCCCTGTGTGACCCCAAATCCCCCAATATGACCCCAAATCCCCCAATATGACCCGGTATGACTCCAGTATGACCCCAAATCCCCCAATATGGCCCCAGTATGTCCCCAAATTCCCTAATATGACCCCAACCTCTTCCAAGTTGACCCCAGTATGACCCCAAATCTCCCAATATGACCCCAGTATGACCCCAAATCCCCCAATATGACCCCAAAAAGACCCCAAATCCCCCGATATGATCCCAATATGACCACAAATCTCCCAGTATGACCCCAATATGACCCCGAATCCCCCAATATGACCCCAAACTCCCCCAATATGACCTCAGTATGACCCTAACATGACCCCAAATCCCTCAATATGACCCCAATATGACCCCTAATCCCCCAATATGACCCCAATATGACACCAAGTCTCCCGATATGACCCCAAATCCCCCAATATGACCCCAATATCCCAAGCAAAACCC
>JADANK010000709.1:0-20183 GCA_021292215.1 Lophura nycthemera
TCCACCCCCCTTTCCCCCCGTCCCCCCTGCCCCCCCCCACCCCCATTTTGCCCCCATCCCCCGTTCCCCTCCCAGCCCGAGTGCCCCCCTCATACCCCACGTGCCCCCCCATGGGCCCCATTCCCCCTCCCCCCCCCCGAGCCCCCCCATGACCCCAATTGCCCCCTCCAGCCCCCAAGGGCTTTCCCCCCGCCCCCCGCTGCCCCCACCCCCATTGCCCCCCATCCCCCCAGTTGCCCGCTCCTCCCCCCAAGCGCCCCCCATCCCCCCATTACCCCCCAGCCCCCCAGCCCCCCCCCCACCCCCAGCTGCCCCCCCATTCCCCCATTTTGCCCCCTCAGCCCCACAAGTGCCCCTCCCCACCCCCCCATTGCCCCCCCACCCCCCAATGCCCCCCGCCCCCAGCTGCCCCTCCGCCTCGAGCTGCCCCAAGCCCCCCAAGTACCCCCAGGCCCCCCTCCCCCCACTGCCCCCCATCCTCCCAAATTGCCCCCCCCCCCCCCAGCTGCCCCCCTGCCCCCCCAAGACCCTCCACCCCCCAACTGCCCCCCCCCCCCCAGCGCCCCCTGCCCCCTAAGTATCCCCCCGCCCCCCAACTCCCCCCCAGCCCCCAGCGGCCCCCCCCCCCCCAAGTTTCCCCCCCGCCCCCCAAACCCCCCCCCCCCCCAGGCCCCCCTGCCCCCTAAGTACCCCAGCCCCCCAACTGCCCCCCCACCCCCCCCCCCCCCTGCCCCCAAGATCCCCCAGCCCCCCAACTCCCCCCCCCCAGCCCCCCCCTGCCCCCCAATCCCCCCCAAACCCCCCCACCCCCCTGCCCCCGGCAGCGCAGCCCCACCTGGCGGTGCCGCAGGTAATCCAGCGCGATCTGCACGTTCTGCAGTTTGTGGAAGCGCATGCGGCCCTTCTCGCGGGGCTGCGGGGAGACGGGATGCTGAGCGCCGCCCCATAGCGCCGCCCCATAGCGCCGACCCATAGCGCCGCCCCACAGCGCCGCCCCATAGAGCCACCCCATAGAGCCGCCCCATAGCGCCGCCCCATAGCGCCGCCCCATAGAGCCGCCCCATAGCGCCGCCCCATAGACGCCGCCCCATAGAGCTGCCCCATAGAGCCGCCCCATAGCGCCGCCCCATAGCGCCGCCCCATAGAGCCACCCCATAGAGCCACCCCATAGACCGCCCCATAGCGCCGCCCCATAGAGCCGCCCCACAGCGCCGCCCCATAGCGCCGCCCCATAGCACCAACCCATACCACCGACTCATAGCGTTGACCCACAGCACCACCCCATAGGGTCACCCCATAGGGCCACCCCATAGGGCAGCCCCATAGCGCCGCCCCATAGAGCCGCCCCACAGCGCTGCCCCATAGGGCCGCCCCATAGGGCCACCCCACAGCGCTGCCCCATAGCGCCGCCCCACAGCGTCGCCCCATAGAGCAGCCCCATAACACCGCCCCATAGGGCCGCCCCATAGAGCAGCCCCATAACATCACCCCATAGAGCAGCCCCATAACACCGCCCCACAGCGCCAGCCCATAGAGCAGCCCCATACCACCACCCCATAGGGCCACTCCACAGCGCCGCCCCACAGCACTGACCCACAGCGCTGACCCACAGCGCTGCCCCATAGGGCCGCCCCATAGCACCGCCCCACAGCACCAACCCATAGTGCTGCCCCATAACACCGCCCCATAGCACCACCCCGTAGGGCTGCCCCACAGCACCGACCCACAGCGCTGCCCCATAACACCGCCCCATAGCACCGCCCCACAGCACCAACCCACATCACTGCCCCACAGCACCGACCCATAGCACTGACCCACAGCGCTGCCCCATAGTGTCGCCCCATAGGGATGCCCCATAGCACTGACCCATAGCACCGACCCACAGCGCTGCCCCATAGGGCCGCCCCATAGCAGCAATCCATAGAGCCACCCCATAGAGCCACCCCATAGACCGCCCCACGGCGCCGCCCCATAGAGCAGCCCTATAACACCGCCCCACGGCCCCGCCCCATAGAGCAGCCCTAACAACACCCGCCCCAACGGCGCCCGGCCCCATAGAGCAGCCCTACAACACCGCCCCACGGCGCCGCCCCATAGAGCAGCCCTACAACACCGCCCCACGGCGCCGCCCCATAGAGCAGCCCTACAACACCGCCCCACGGCGCCGCCCCATAGAGCAGCCCCATACCACCACCCCATAGGGCCACCCCATAGCATCAACCCATACCACCGCCCCATAGGGCCGCCCCATACCACCACCCCACAGCATCAACCCACATCACTGTCCCATAGCACCGACCCACAGCGCTGCCCCATAGCACCGCCCCACAGCACCACCCCATAGGGCCGCCCCATAGGGCTGCCCCATAGCACCAACCCATAGCACCGACCCATAGGGCCGCCCCATAGCACCAACCCATAGCACCGACCCATAGCGTCGACCCACAGCACCACTCCATAGGGTCACCCCATAGGGCCACCCCATAGGGCAGCCCCATAGGGCAGCCCCATAGAGCCACCCCATAGCGCTGACCCATAGCGCCGCCCCATAGAGCCGCCCGACAGCGCTGCCCCATAGGGCCGCCCCATAGGGCCACCCCACAGCGCTGCCCCATAGCACCAACCCACATCGCTGCCCCACAGGGCACCCCCATAGCACCACCCCCTAGCACCAACCCATACCACCGCCCCATAGGGCCACCCCACAGCGCCGCCCCATACCACCACCCCATAGAGCCGCCCCATAGCGCCAACCCATAGCACCGACCCACAGCACCACCCCATAGGGCCACCCCATAGGGCAGCCCCATACCACCGCCCCATAGGGCCGACCCACAGCAACGCCCCATAGGGCCACCCCATAGCACCGCCCCACAGCGCCAACCCATAGCACCAACCCATAGGGCCACCCCATAGCACCGACCCATAGGGCCGCCCCACAGCGCCACCCCATAGCACCAACCCACATCACTGCCCCACAGGGCAGCCCCATAGCACCGCCCCCTAGCACCAACCCATACCACCACCCCATAGGGCCACCCCACAGCACCGCCCCATACCACCGCCCCATAGAGCCGCTCCATAGCACCGCCCCATAGCGCCGACCCATAGCGCCGACCCATAGCGCCAACCCACATCGCTGCCCCACAGGGCTGCCCCATAGCACCAACCCATAGCGCCGCCCCATAGCACCGATCCATAGAGCCGCCCCATAGCGCTGACCCATAGCGCCGCCCCATAGGGTCGCCCCGTACCACCTCCCCATAGGGCCGCCCCATAGAACCGCCCCACAGCGCCGCCCCATAGAGCAGCCCTATAACACCACCCCATAGGGCCGCCCCATAGCATCAACCCATACCACCGCCCCATAGCACCGACCCACAGCGCTGCCCCATAGCACCACTCCACAGCACCACCCCATAGGGCTGCCCCATAGCACCACCCCATAGAGCTGACCCACAGCACTGCCCCATAGGGCTGCCCCATAGCACCACCCCATAGTGCTGACCCACAGCGCCGCCCCATAGGGCTGCCCCATAGCACTGCCCCATAGCACCGACCCATAGCGCTGACCCACAGCACTACCCCATGAGGCTGCCCCATAGCACCGCCCCATAGCACCGACCCATAGCGCTGACCCACAGCGCCGCCCCATAGGGCTGCCCCATAGCGTCACCCCATAGCACCGACCCATAGTGCTACCCTATAGCACTGCCCCACAGAACTGCCCCCATAGCACCGCCCCATAGCGCCAACCCACACGCATACAGACCCCATGGAATGGCCCCATACGGACCCCAATGAATGACCCCATACAGACCCATGGAATGGCCCCATACAAACCCCATACAATGACCCCATACAGACCCATGGAATGACCCCATAAAGAACCCATGGAATGGCCCCATACAGACCCCATAGAATGGCCCTATGACACCGCCCCATAGAACGGCCCTATGGTGCGCCCCATGGCACTGCCCCATGGAATGACCCCATAGAATGGCCCTATGGAATGGCCCCATACAGACCCCATAAAATGGCCCTATAGCATCACCTCACAGCACTGCCCCATGGAATGACCCCATAGAATGGCCCTACAGCACCACCCCATAGAACGGCCCTAAGGAATGGCCCCATAGAATGGCCCTATGGCACCGCCCCACAGCACTGCCCCATGGAATGACCCCATAGAACGGCCCTATGGCACCACCCCATAGAACAGCCCTGCGGTGTGCCCCACAGCTCTGCCCCATGGAATGACCCCACAGAATGGTCCTATAGCACCACCCCATAGAACGGCTCTATGGTGTGCCCCACAGCACTGCCCCATGGAATGACCCTATAGAACGGACCTATAGCACCACCCCATAGAACGGCCATGTGGTGTCCCTGACAACACTGCCCCATGGAATGACCCCATAGAATGGCCCTATGGTGTGCCCCACAGCACTGCCCCATGGAATGACCCCACAGAATGGCCCTATGGCACCACCCCACAGCACTGCCCCATGGAATGACCCCATAGAACGGCCCTATGGCACCGCCCCATAGAACAGCCCTATAGTGTGCCCCACGGCACTGCCCCATAGAATGACCCCACGGAACGGCCCCATGGCATGGCCCCATAGAACGGCCCTATGGCACCACCCCACAGAACGGCCCTATTGTGTGCCCCACAGCTCTGCCCCATACAATGGCCCTATAGCATGGCCCTATAGCACCACCCCATAGAACCGCCCTATTGTGTGCCCCACAGCACCGCCCCATGGAATGACCCCACAGAATGGCCCCATGGCATGGCCCCACAGAACAGCCCTATTGTGTGCCCCATGGCACTGCCCCATGGAATGACCCCATAGAATGGCCCCATGGCATGGCCCCATAGAATGGCCCTATTGTGTGCCCCATGGCACTGCCCCGTGGAATGACCCCATAGAATAACCCTACAGCACCACCCCACAGCACTGCCCCATGGAATGACCCTACAGAACGGCCCCATGGCGTGGCCCCACAGAACAGCCCTATGGCACCACCCCACAGAACAGCCCTATTGTGTGCCCCACAGCACTGCCCCAGAGAATGGCCCTATACACGGTCCTATAGCACAGCCCCACGCCAGACTGAGGCCCTACAGCAATGCCATGGGGCAGCGCTATGGGGAAGGGCTATGGGGCAGGGCTATGGGGCAGAGGCAGAATGGGGCATTTCTACGGGATGGCTCTATGGGGGCAGAGCCACAACGAGGCAGCTGTATGGCGCAGAGGCAGAATGGGGCAGTTCTATGGGGCAGCCCTATGGGGTGGCTCTGCCCTATGGGGCAGCCCTATGGGGCAGTTCTATGGGGCAGCTCTATGGGGTGGTTCTATAGGGCAGTTCTATGGGGCAACTTTATTGGGCAGCTCTGTGGGGCGGCTCTATGGGGCAGCTCTATGGGGCAGCTCTATGGGGCAGCTCTATGGGGTAGCTCTATGGGGCAGCTCTATGGGGCAGTTCTATGGGGCGGCTCTATGGGGCAGCTCTATGGGGCGGCTCTATGGGGCAACTCTATGGGGCAGCTCTATGGGGCGGCTCTATAGGGCAGTTCTATGGGGCAGTTTTATGGGGGAGCTCTATGGGGCAGCTCTATGGGGCAGCCCTATGGGACAGCCCTATGGGGTGACTCTATGGGGCAGCTCTATGGGGCAGCTCTATGGGGCAGAGGCAGAATAGGGCAACCCTATGGGGCAGCTCTATGGGGCAGTTCTATGGGGCAGCCCTATGGGGCAGTTCTATGGGGTGGCTCTATGGGGCAGCCCTAGGGGGCAGCTCTATGGGGTGGTTCTATAGGGCAGTTCTATGGGGCAGCTCTATGGGGCAGCTCTATGGGGCAGAGGCAGAATAGGGCAACCCTATGGGGCAGCTCTATGGGGCAGCTCAATGGGGCGGCTCTATGGGGCAGCTTTATGGGGCAACTCTATTGGACAGTTCTATGGGGCAGCCCTATGGGGCAGTTCTATGGGGCAGTTCTATGGGGCAGCTCTATTGGGCAGCTCTATGGGGCAGCCCTATGGGGCAGCTCTATGGGGCAGAGGCAGAATAGGGCAATCCTATGGGGCAGCTCTATGGGGCAGTTCTATGAGGCAGCCCTATGGGGCAGCCCTATGGGGGAGCTCTACGGGGCAGCTCTATGGGGCAGCCCTATGGGGCAGTTCTATGGGGTGGCTCTATGGGGCAGCCCTAGGGGGCAGCTCTATGGGGTGGTTCTATAGGGCAGTTCTATGGGGCAGTTCTATGGGGCAGCTCTATGGGGCAGCCCTATGGGGCGGCTCTATGGGGCAGAGGCAGGAGGGGCAGCGCGGCGCCCCACACTCACCAGGCGTAACCTCCTGATGACGTCGCGCTCCCGGGGCTGCCCCACATGGAGCGGGGGGGGGGGGGGGGGGGGGGGAACAGAGAGAGAGGGAGACAGGGTCAGAGAGTGCGGCTATAGGGCAGAGAGCAGCTATAGGGCAGAGCGCAGCTATAGGGCAGAGACAGGGGCTATAGGGCAGAGAGTGGCTATAGGGCAGAGAGCAGCTATAGGGCAGAGACAGGGGCTATGGGGCAGAGAGCAGCTATAGGGCAGAGACAGGGGCTATAGGGCAGAGAGCAGCTATAGGGCAGAGAGCGGCTATAGGGCAGAGAGCAGCTATGGGACAGAGAAAGCGGCTATAGGGCAGAGCACAGCTACAGGGCAGAGAGCAGCTATGGGGCAGAGAGCGGCCATAGGGCAGAGAGCAGCTATGGGGCAGAGAGCGGCTATAGGGCAGAGCACAGCTATAGGGCAGAGAGCAGCTATGTAGCAGATAGTGGCTATAGGGCAGGGAGCAGCTATAGGGCAGAGACAGGGGCTATGGGGCAGAGAGCAGCTATAGGGCAGAGAGAACAGCTATAGGGCAGAGACAGGGGCTATAGGGCAGAGAGCAGCTATGGGGCAGAGAGCGGCTGTGGGGGAGAGAGTGGCTATAGGGCAAGAGCACATAGGGCAGAAGAATGGCTTGGGGAGAGAGCGGATGGAGCAAAGGCAGATGGGGCAGAGGCGGCTATTGGGCAGAGGAGCAGCTTAGGGTAGAGAGAGGGCTAAGGGCAGAGGCGCTATGGGACAGGAGCAGCACAGGCAGAGAGCACTATGGGGCAAACTGGCTATAGGGCAGAGAGCAGCTATAGGACAGAGAGTGTGGCTATAGGGCAGAGAGCAGCTATGGGGCAGAGAGCAGCTATAGGGCAGAGAGCAGCTATGGGGCAGAGAGAGCGGCATAGGGCAGAGAGCAGCTATGGGGCAGAGAGAGTGGCTACGGGGCACAGAGAGGAGCTATGGGGCAGAGAGCAGCTATAGGGCAGAGAGAGTGGCTATAGGGCAGAGAGAACGGCTATAGGGCAGAGAGAGGAGCTATGGGGCAGAGAGCAGCTATAGGGCAGAGAGCGGCTATGGGGCAGAGAGAGTGGCTATGGGGCACAGAGAGCAGCTATAGGGCAGAGAGCGGCTATGGGGCAGAGAGCAGCTATAGGGCAGAGAGCGGCTATAGGGCAGAGAGCAGCTATAGGGCAGAAAGCAGCTATAGGGCAGAGAGTGTGGCTATAGGGCAGAGCACAGCTATAGGGGAGAGACAGGGGCTATAGGGCAGAGAGCAGCTTTGGGGCAGAGAACAGCTATGGGGCAGAGAGCGGCATGGGCCAGAGAGAGTGGCTATGGGGCAGAGAGAACAGCTGTAGGGCACAGAGAGGAGCTATAGGGCACAGAGCAGCTATGGGGCAGAGAGCAGCTATAGGGCAGAGAGCAGCTATGGGGCAGAGAGCAGCTATGGGGCAGAGAGCGGCTATAGGGCAGAGAGCAGCTATGGGGCAGAGAGCGGCTATAGGGAAGAGACAGGGGCTATGGGGCAGAACACAGCTATAGGGCAGAGAGCAGCTATAGGGCAGAGACAGGGGCATGGGGCAGAACCAGCTAAGGGGCAGAAGCAGCAAGGGCGAGACAGGGGCTTGGGGCAGAACACAGATAGGGCAGAGAGAGCTAGGGCAGAGGCAGCATGGAACAGGGTGGGCTATAGGGCAGGAGCATATAGGGCAGAGCGGGGCTATTGGGGGCAGAGAACGCTATGGGGCAGAGACGGCTAGGGGCAGGCACGCATAGGGCAAGAGCGGCTTAAGGGCAAGACAGCTAAGGGCGAGCGGGGCTATGGGGCAGAGAACAGCTATGGGGCAGAGAGCAGCTACAGAGCAGAGAAAGCGGCTATAGGGCAGAGAGCAGCTATAGGGCAGAGGGTCAGTGTGCAGCTATGGGGCACAGAGCGTCAGAGAGAGGCTATGGGGCAGAGGGTCCGAGTGCAGCTATGGGGCACAGAGCGTCAGAGTGCAGCTATGGGGCAGAGGGTCAGAGAGAAACTATAGGGCACAGAAAGCAGCTATGGGGCAGAGAGGTCAAGAGACTATGGGGAGAGGGCAAAAACAAATGGGGCAGAGGTCAAATTAGCTATGGGGCACAAGGGGGTCAAGCCAGTTATGGGGACCCGGGGGGATCGGAGAGGTATGGGGCACAGAGAGCAGCTATGGGGCAGAGAGGGGGTTTCAGGCGACTATGGGGCAGAGGATCGAGCCCAGTAGGGGCACAGAGGGTTTAAGTCAGTTTGGGGCACGAGGGGATCAGAGGAGGTAGGGGACAGAGAGCAGTATGGGCAAAGAGGGCAGAGGGGAAGAGGCTATGGGGCCCGAGGGTCAAGGGGGCTATGGCAGGGAAAAGTCAGAGAGGTATGGGGCAGAGGGTCAGAGTGCAGTTATGGGGCACAGAGGCTCAGAGTGCAGTTGTGGGGCAGAGGGTCAGAGGAGGGCTTAGGGCAGGGATCAGAGCGAGCATGGGGCAGAGAGGAGGATGGGGTCCAGGGGAGAGTCAAAGGGGAGGGGGGGGTGTCTCTATGGGGCCAAGGGGGGTCTCTATGGGGCAAGGGAGGGGTCTCTAGGGGCACGGGGGGGGGGGGGGGGTCTCTTGGGGGGGGGGGATGGGGAACAGGGGGTGAGGGGCCCTGGGGTGCCCGTTTGGGGCACGGGGGGTCTCTTGGGGGCACGGGGGGGGGGCCGCCGGGGGGGGGGGGGGCTCTATGGGCCGGGGAGGCCGCTATGGGGCCCGGGGGGGGTCGCTATGGGGACCCACCAGGTGTCCCCCCGAGAGCACTCCGCAGCGAGATGGGTTGGGCCCGTCCCGCAGGTTCGTAAGGCCTGAATGGCGCGCGCCTGGGGGAAAAAGGAGCCGGGGGGGGGGGAATAGGGGGGGGGGGGGGCGGTTGAGGGGGGGTTATGGGGTGGGTTGGTTGGGGGGTGGGCTGGTTGGGGGAGGGGTTTTGGGGGGGGGGGGTTTTGGGGGGGGGAACGGGGTGGGGGGGGTGGGGGGTTTTTGGGGGGGGGGGGGGGGTGGATTTTGGGGGGGGTTTTGGGGGGGGTTTTTTTTTTTTTGGGGGGGGGGGGGGGTGGGGTTGGGGGGGGGGGGGTGGGGGGTGGGTGGTTGGGGGGGGGGGGGGGGTGGGTTTGGGGGGTGGGTTTGGGGTGGGTGAGGGGAAGTTGGTTTTGGGGGGTGGGTGATGGGGTGCTTTGGGGGGGGTGGGGTGGTTGGGGGGGTGGGTTTTGGGGGGTGGGGGGTGGGGGAACATTGGGGGGGGGGGTTATGGGGTGTTTGGTTGGGGGGTGGGTGGGGGGGTCGGGTGGGTGATGGGGGGGGGGGTTTGGGGGGGGGTGGGGAAGTTGGGGGGGGGTGGGTGATGGGGGGTGGGTGATGGGGGGGGGTGGATTTTGGGGGGTGGGGGTGATGGGGGGTGGGTCTTGGGGGGGGGAGGGGTTTGTTGGGGGGAGGTTGGTTGGGGGGGGGGTGGGGGAACGTTGGGTGGGGGGGGCGGGGTTATGGGTTTGCTTTGGTTGGGGGGGGGTTATGGGTTTGTTGGGGGGTGGGTGGTTGGGGGGTGGGTTTTGGGGGGGTGTGGGGGTGGGTTGGGGGGGGGTGGGGTGGGGGGGGGTTTGGGGGGGGGGGTTTTGGGGGGGTTTGATGGGGAACGTGGGTGGGGGTGGGTGATGGGGGTTGCTTTGGTTGGGGGGTGGTGATGGGGGTGGGATTTTGGGGGTGGGGGTTTTGGGGGGTGGGGTTTTTTGGGGGGGTGGGTGATGGGGTTTGTTTGGTTTGGGGGGTGGGTGATGGGGGGCCTTGTTGGGGGGCCGGTTGGTTGGGGGGGGGGTGTGGGGGGGTTTTGGGGGTGGGTGATGGGGAACGTTGGGGTGGGGGGGGTTTATGGGGTTTTGGTTGGGGGGTGGTTTATGGGGTGTTGTTGGGGGGTGGGCTGGTGGGGGGTGGGTTTTGGGGGGGGGGGTGGGGGCGGGTTGGGTGGGGGTGGGTGATGGGGGGGTTGGTTGGGGGGGTGGGGGTGTGGGGGGTGGATTTTGGGGGGTGGGTTTTGTGGGATAAGTTTTGGGGGGGGTGAGGGGAACGTTGGGTGGGGGTGGGTGATGGGGTGCTTTGGTTGGGGGTGGGTGTGGGGGGGTCCCTGTTGGGGGGCGGGTTGGTTGGGGGGCATTGGTTGGGGGGTGGGTTTTGGGGGCTGGGTGATGGGGAATTTGGGTGGGGGGGGGGGGTGGGTTGGTGGGGGGTGGGGGTGGTTGGGGGGCCAAATTGGTGGGGGGTGGGGGGGGGGGGGGGGGGGGGGTTATGGGGTGGGTTTGGGGGGGGTAAGTTTTGGGGGGGGGGTGTGGGGAACGTTGGGTGGGGGGTGGGTGGGGGTGCTTTGTTGGGGGTGGGTGGTTGGGGGGTTTGGGGGGGGCTTGGGGGGGCGGGGAGGGGGGCGGGGGCCGGGGTTGGGGGGGATTGGTTGGGGGGGGTTTTTGGGGGGGGTGTGGGGGAATGTTTGGGGGGGTGGGTTTGGGGGCTTTTGGTTGGTGGGGGGTGGGCTTTGGGGGGTGGGGATGGTGAAGTTGGGGGGGGTGGGGTTATGGGGGTGCTTTTGGGTTGGGGGGTCGGCTGGTTGGGGGGCACATTTGTTGGGGGGTGGGTTATGGGGGTTTGTTGGGGTGGGTTGGTTGGGGGGCACATGGTTGGGGGGGGGTTAGGGGTCTTTTTGGGGGTGGGTTTTGGGGGTGGGGGTTGGGGGGCACGATGGGTTGGGGGGGTGTTATAGGGGATGGTTTGGGGGGGGTTAGGGGGGGTGGTTGGGCGGTCACTTGTTGGGGGGGTGAGTTGTGGGGGGCATTGGTTGGGGGCATCGGTTGGGGGGTGGGTTTGGGGGGGGGGGTTGGTTGGGGGGCAAACGTTGGGGGCAGGGTTGGGGGCATCGGTTGGGGGGCCCAACAATGGGTGGGGGGGCCAACGGGGTTGGGGTGGAAGTGGTTTGGGGGGCCTGTTGGGGGGCCATTTTAGGGCTTTTCCAACGGTTGGGGGGCCAAAACGGTTTGGGGCACCTTGGGGGGGCACAAGGTTTGGGGGGCACAACGGTTGTGGGGCACAACGATTGGGGGGCACAATGGTTGTGGGGGCCAAAACGGTTGGGGGGTGGGAAGTTGGGGGGCAACTTGTGGAATGGCGCTTGTGGGATCCCCCCCCACTGCAACCCCTCCCAGCAGCCTGACCCATAGAGCCCCCCGGGCCGCCCCAAATTCCCCCTGTGCCCCACCGAGCCCCCTGAGCCCATTGTCCCGGTTTTGGCCCCACACTCCCGGGTGCCCCATGTTCCCATTGGCCCCCTAGATCCCACTTGCCCCAAATCCCGGTGTGCCCCACCAATCCCCAGGTGCCCCCAAGACCCACTGGCCCCATGATCCCATGTGCCCCAAAATCCCACTGAGGGCCCCCACAGATCCCAAGTGTGCTCCTAATTTCCCCCGAGCCCCATAGATCCACTGGCACCCATTGATCCCCGGTTGCCCCCCCCTCCCTTTCCCTTTTCCCCTGGCCCAAATTCCCACTGTTGCCCATAGATCCCCGGTTTTGCCCCAATCCCCGTGTGCCCATTAGATCCCACTGAGCCCCATAATCCCCACTTGCCCCACAGATCCCACTGAGCCCCACAGATCCCGGGCCCCAAGACCCCTGGCCCCAAGTCCCAACTGCCCCCAAGTCCCATGTGCCCCATAGATCCCCCCGGGTTTGCCCCCAAGACTCTTTGGGCCCCCAAAATTTCCCCCTGTGCCCCACAGATCCCGGTGTGCCCCACAGATCCCAGTGTGCCCCACAGATCCCACTGAGCCCCATAGATCCCGGTGTGCCCCACACATCCCAGTGTGCCCCATAGATCCCACTGAGCCCCATAGATCCCACTGAGCCCCACAGATCCCAGTGTGCCCCATAGATCCCGGTGTGCCCCACAGATCCCGGTGTGCCCCACAGATCCATTGAGCCCCATAGATCCCACTGTGCCCCACAGATCCCATTGAGCCCCACAGATCCCAGTGTGCCCCACAGATCCCACTGTGCCCCATAGATCCTGGTGTGCCCCACAGCTCCCATTGAGCCCCACACATCCCAGTGTGCCCCATAGATCCCGGTGTGCCCCATAGATCTCAGTGTGCCCCATAGATCCCGGTGTGCCCCACAGACCCCTGGTGTGCCCCACAGATCCCAGTGTGCCCCACACATCCCATTGAGCCCCACACATCCCAGTGTGCCCCACAGATCCCGGTGTGCCCCATAGATCTCAGTGCCCCACAGCTGCCCCTATTGTAGTGCAGGGTGAGGTGTGACATGGGGGGCACACGCACACTCATACATGTGCACGCGCACACGCACACTCACATACATGTACACTCACACACGCACACATGTGCGCACTCACAGGTGCACTCACACACACGTGTGCACTCACACACATGTGCGCACACACATGCATGTACACACACGCATGCACTCGCACATGTGCGCGCACACACACGGGTACTCACACACACGTGTACACACACACACGTGTACACACACAGACACGTACACACACACGTGCACTCACATGTTCTCTCACATGCATGTGGATTCACACACATGCACTCACATGCATGTACTCACACACATGCACTCACATGCACACTCACACACGCACTCACACACACATGCTCTCACACGCATGTACTCACACACACGCACTCACACACACGTGCTCTCACACACATGCACTCACACACATGTACTCACACACACACATGCACTCACATGCACTCTCACACGCGCTCACACACACATGCACTCACACATACTCACACACACGCACTCACACACATGTACTCACACACATGCACACACACACATATACACACACACGCATGCACTCACACGCATGTACTCACACACATGCACTCACACACACGCACACTCACACATGCACTCACACACACATGCACTCACACATGTGCTCTCACACGTGCTCTTGCACACACATGCACACTCACACACGTGCTCTCACACACGTGCACCCACACCCACCTTTTTGCACCAGTGCTGTGGAGGGGAGAGAGGAGAGAGGTCAGGGGGTGCAACACGGAACCGTGCACGGAACCGTGCACACGGAATGGCATGGAATGGTGCACGAATGGTGCACACGGAACCGTGCACACGGAATGGCATGGAATGGTGCACGAATGGTGCACACGGAACCGTGCACACGGAATGGCATGGAATGGTGCACAAATGGTGCACACGGAACCGTGCACACGGAATGGCATGGAATGGTGCACAAATGGTGCACACGGAATGGTGCACACTGAATGGTGCATGGAACAGTGAAAGGAATGATGCACATGGAATGGTGCACACGGAATGAAGCACATGGAACAGTGCACACGGAATGGTGCACAGAATGGTGCACATGGAACAGCACACATGGAATGATGCACATGGAACGATACATGGAATGGTGCACATGGAATGGTGCACATGAAATGGTGCACATGGAACAGCGCATGGAATGATGCACATGGAATGGTGCATGGAATGATGCACATGGAACGGTGTGCATGGAATGGTGCACATGGAATGGTGCACATGGAACAGCATGCATGGAATGGTGCACATGGAATGGTGCACAGAATGGTGCATGGAACGGTGCACATGGAATGGTGCACATGGAACAGCATGCATGGAATGGTGCACATGGAATGGTGCACAGAATGGTGCATGGAACGGTGCACATGGAATGGTGCACATGGAACAGCACGCATGGAATGGTGAACATGGAACGGTGCACAGGGAACAGTGCACATGGAATGATGCACATGGAATGGTGCATGGAATGGCGCATGGAATGGTGCACATGGAACAGTGCATGGAATGGTGAACATGGAATGGTGCACAGAACGGTGCACATGGAATGGTGCACATGGAATGGTGCACAGAATGGTGTACATGGAATGGTGCACATGGAACAGCACACATGGAATGGTGCACATGGAATGGTGCATGGAATGGTGCATGGAACGGTGCACATGGAACAGTGCATGGAATGGCACACATGGAATGGTGCACAGGGAACAGTGCACATGGAACAGTACACACGGAATAGTGCACAGAATGGTGTACATGGAATGGTGCGCATGGAGCGGTGCGCATGGAATGGTGCACACAGAACGGTGCACAGAATGGTGTACATGGAATGGTGTGCATGGAACAGTGCACACGGAATGGTGCACAGAATGGTGTACATGGAATGGTGCACATGGAACGGTGCACATGGAACAGTGCACATGGAATGGTGCATGAAATGGTGCACATGGAACAGTGCACACGGAACGGTGCATGAAATGGTGTACATGGAACAGTGCACACGGGATGGTACACAGAACGGTGCACATGGAATGGTGCACATGGAACGGTGCATGGAACGGTGCATGAAATGGTGCACATGGAACAGTGCACACGGAACAGTGCATGGAATGGTGCACATGGAACGGTGCACATGGAATGGTGCACATGGAACAGTGCATGGAATGGTGCATGGAACGGTGCACATGGAATGGTGCACATGGAACAGCACGCATGGAATGGGGAACATGGAACGGTGCACATAACGGTGCACATGGAATGGTGCACATGGAACACTGCACACGGAATGGTGCACAGAATGGTGTACATGGAATGGTGCACATGGAACAGCACACATGGAACGGTGCACATGGAATGGCGCACATGGAATGGTGCACATAGAACAGCACACATGGAACGGTGCACATGGAATGGTGCACATGGAACAGCACACATGGAACGGTGCACACGGAATGGTGCACACGGAATGGCGCACATGGAATGGTGCATGGAGCAGCACACAGAAGAGCGCACATGGAATTGTGCACAGCACACAGAACAGCACACAGAACAGAGCACGGAACGGCACACGGAACAGCGCACGCATCGGTGCGTGGCACACGGAACAGCGGATCTGCGTGTGACACACAGCACACGGCACAGCACGGCGCACACGCTGCACAGCACACGGCACGCGGCACGCAATGCACGGCGTGCAGCACATGTTGTGGCATGCAGCACACGGCACACAACACGTAACACACAGCACACGGCACGTGTTGTGGCATGCAGCACACGGTGCAACGCGGCACACAGCACGCAGAACACAGAACGTGGCATGATGCATGGCAAGCAGCACACGGTGCACAGAACATGGCATGATGCATGGCGTGATTCGTGACATGCAGCATATAGCACACACAACATGGTATGATACGTGCCACATGCAGCACATGGCATGACGCATGGCACGCAGCACACAGCACAAAGCACACAGAACACGGCGTGATGCATGACATACAACACACGGCACACAGAACATGGCATGATGCACGGCATGCAGCACACGGCACAAAGCACACAGAACATGGCATGATTCATGACGTGCAACACATGGCACACAGCACACAGAACATGGCATGATGCATGACATACAACACATGGCATGATGCAGGGCACACAGCACAAAGCACACAGAACATGGCATGATACATGGCACGCAGCGCATGGCACACAGAACATGGCATGATGCACGGCACATGGCACAAAGCACACAGAACATGGCATGATTCATGACGTGCAACACATGGCATGATGCATGGCACACAGCACAAAGCACACAGAACATGGCATGACACATGGTATGCAGCACACGGCACAAAGCACACAGAACATGTGTGTGCCGTGTGCAGGCATGATGCATGGCACGCACCACACAGCACACAGAACATGGCATGATGCATGACGTGCAACACAGAGCATGACGCATGGCACACAGCACACAGAACATGGCATGACACACGGCACGCAGCACACGGCACACAGAACATGGCATGATGGATGACATGCAGCACCTGGCACACGGAACATGGCATGATGCAGGAACGCAGCACACGGCACACACAGCAGCATGCATGGAGCGCCCAGTGCATGGCATGCAGCACACGTTGCAGCACGTGACATGCAGCCCGTGTTGTGACACACATCACAGCCATGCAGCACACACGTGACATGCAGCACATATGTGACATGTGGCACACGACACGCAGCAGGGCGTGCACCGCAACATGCAGCACACGCGTGGCACACGGCACATGGCATGATGCACGGCACGCAGCACGCGTGGTGACATGCAGCACACAGCACAGCACGCAGCACGGCAGGCAGCACACACACGTGGCACACGCAGCACGTGGCACACAGCAATGCATGACATGCAGCACACGCTATGACACGCAGCTCACACTGGTGATGCACAGCACACGCAACACACATGTGACATGCGGCACATGGCACACGCAGCACACGCCGTAACACGCAGCACACGCTGTGACATGCAGCACATGGCACACGCAACACGCATGTGACACGCAGCACACAGCACATGCAGCACGCGCTGTGACACGCTGCTCACAC
The DNA here is from genome assembly GCA_021292215.1 of Lophura nycthemera. Classification (NCBI taxonomy): domain Eukaryota; kingdom Metazoa; phylum Chordata; class Aves; order Galliformes; family Phasianidae; genus Lophura; species Lophura nycthemera. Next base: position 16,904 of record JADANK010000709.1, read on the forward strand.
TGGTGATGCACAGCACACGCAACACACGTGACACGCAACACACGTGACAAGCAACACACGTGACACGCAGCACATGCCGTAACATGCAGCACACGCTGTAACATGCAGCACATGGCACCCACAACACGCATGTGACATGCAGCGCACGGCACACACAGCACACGCTGTGACATGCAGCACACTCTGGGACACGCAGCTCACATGGATGATGCACAGCACACACAGCACACACGTGACACGCAGCACATGGTGATGATGCACGGCACACGCAGCAGACGCTGGGACATGCAGCACGTGGCACACGCAGCACACACGTGACACAGAGCACACGGCACATGCAGCACACGCAGTGACACGCAACACACATGGATGACGCACGGCACATGCAGCACATGCTGGGACATGCAGCACATGGCACACACAACACACATGACACACAGCACATGGCACATGCAGCACACGCTGTGATATGCAGCACAGTGATGATGCACGGCACGCAGCACACACGTGATACAGCACACATGGATGATGCACGGCACACGCAGCACATGCTGTGACACGCAGCACACGGCACACGCAGCACATGTGACACGCCACACACACGTGACACACAGCACACGGTGATGATGCACGGCACACACAGCACACGGCACACACGGCACACGGCACACGCAGCACACACGTGACACGCTGCACACACGTGACACGCCGCACACGGTGATGATGCATGGCACACGCAGCACACACGTGACATGCCGCACACATGTGACACGCAGCACACGCTGTGACACGCAGCACATGCCATACACAGCACACACGTGACACGCAGCGCACGCTGTGACATGCAGCAGACAGCACACACAGCACACACGTGACACACAGCACACACAGGACACGCCACACACACGACATGGCGCACACGCTGTGACACGCAGCACACGGCACACACAGCACACGCTGTAACACACAGCACACACGTGACACACAGCACACACGGGACACGCTGCACACACATGACATGGTGCACACGCTGTGACACGCAGCACACGGCACACGCAGCACACACGTGACGTGCCGCACACACGTGACGCGCCGCACACACGTGACACACAGCACACACGTGACGCGCCGCACACACGTGACACGCAGCACACGCTGTGACACGCAGCCCTGGCAGCAGCGCGTGGCAATGAGAACAAATGGGGAGGGAATGGGGGGGGGGGGGGGGGACAGAAGGGGGGGGTTGAGGACGGGGGGGAGGGGGGAGGAATGGGGGGGGGGGGGGGAGGACACGGGATTGGGGGGTGGGGGGGGTATGGGGTGATTGGGGGGTATGGGGGGGGGCACGGGGGGGTACTGGGGGGGTTGTGGGAGATGTAGGAGGATATGGGGGGGATATGGGGGGATGATGGGGGGGTATGGGGGATATGGGGGGATATGGGGGGTATGGGGGGGTATGGGGGGGTTATGGGGGGGGCCATGGGGGGGGTTGGGGAGGTATTGGGGGGTGTGGGGGGTGTGGAGGGTGGGGGGGATATGGGGGAGTTGGGGGGGTATGGGGGGATTGGGGGGATGTGGGGGGGATGTGGGGGGATGTGGGGGAATCGGGGGGAAGGGGTTAGGTGGGGGGCTATGGGGGATTGGGGGGTGTGGGGGGTGTGGGGGGGTTGTGGGGGGCTTGGGTGGTTGGGGTGGTGGTGGGGGGGGGTTGGGGGGATTGGGGGGGTGGGGGGGGGATGTGGGGTGAGTGGGGGGATATGGGGTGGTATGGGAGGATATTGGGGGGATGTGGGGGGATATGGGGTAAGATGGGGGGATATGGGGGGATGTGGGGGGTGTGGGGGGATATGGGGGGATGTGGGGATGGGGGAGGACTGAGAGGACATGGGGATGGGGGGGGATAGGGGGGGATGGGGGGTGGGGGGGATGGGGGGCACAGCAAGTTGGGGCACAGTGACACTGTGGGGCACAATGAAGATGTGGGGCACAATGTGGGACACAATGACATTGTGGGGCACAACGTGGGGCACAGTGATACCGTGGAGCACAATGAAGATGTGGGGCACAATGTGGGGCACAACGTGGGGCACAATGAAGATGTGGGGCACAATGTGGGGCACAGTGATGCTGTAGGGCACGATGTGGGGCACAGTGATACCGTGGGGCACAATGAAGGTGTGGGGCACAATGTGGGGCACAGTGACGCTGTGGGGCACAATGTGGGGCACAATGAAGATGTGGGGCACAATGTGGGGCACAGTGACGCTGTGGGGCACAATGAGGGTGTGGGGCACAATGTGGGGCACAGTGACACTGTGGGGCACAATGTGGGGCACAATGAAGATGTGGGGCACAATGTGGGGCACAGTGACGCTGTGGGGCACAATGAAGGTGTGGGGCACAATGTGGGGCACAGTGATACCGTGGGGCACAATGAAGGTGTGGGGCACAATGATGCTGTGGGGCACAATGAAGGTGTGGGGCACAATGTGGGGCACAGTGACGCTGTGGGGCACAATGTGGGGCACAATGAAGACGTGGGGCACAATGTGGGGCACAATGAAGGTGCGGGGCACAATGAAGGTGTGGGGCACAACATGGGGCACAGTGATGATGTGGGGCACAATGAAGGTGTGGGGCACAGTGTGGGGCACAAAGACGCTGTGGGGTACAAAGACACTGTGGGGCACAATGTGGGGCACAATGTGGGGCACAGCGAGGCGCAGCAGGGTGCTATGGGACGCAGTGGGGTGCAGTGGGGTGTTACAGGGTGCTATGGGGCGCAATGGGGTGCTATGGGGTGCTATGGGGCGCTATGGGGCCGTTATTGGGCATGGGGCGCATGGCGACCTGGGTTTACCCCGGGTGCCAGTCATGGGGCGCTATGGGTGCTGTGGTGCTATGGGGGCTACTATGGGCGCATGGGGCTTATGGGGGCTATGGGGCGCCCGGGCCCACTCGGGGGCGGGTTCAGGGTGCTATGGGGTTGCTATGTTTGGTTAAGTGGGGTGCTATGGGGGCCCTAGGGAGGGCCTGGGTGCTAGGGGCAGTGGGGCCGTATGGGGCGCAGGGGGCATTAGGGTTGCCGGGGGTGTATGCGAGTGGGCCTTATGGCGGGTTTATGGGGCGAAGTGGGGGCCATGGGTTGCTAGGGTTGCAAGGAAAGGTTGCTAGGGGTTGCAGTGGGGGCCCGTATGGGGGAGGGGGTCCAAGGGGGGGAAATTTTGGGCCTTATGGGGCGCAATGGGGTGCTATGGGGGGCCAGTGGGGGGCAAAGGGG
>JADANK010000710.1:0-19942 GCA_021292215.1 Lophura nycthemera
AAACAACACTTTTCAGTCTCAGAAATGGGTTAAAAAAAGGCAAATTTGGGGCAGGGAGGAACCAAGAATTCATTATATTCATTTTTATTTCTTATCCTCACTTCAATCCGGGGCAGAAAAAACCTCGAAATTCTCCCAAAATACCCCAAAAATCGTCTCGGTTTTGGGTTGGGGGGATGTAGGGGAAATATTTGGGGTGGGGGGGGGGGCAGAATTGAGACCCCCACCCCAAAAATGGAATTGAATGGGGCCGCTCGAACCCAGCGGGTCCTCATGGCCGCCCCAAATGGGGAGGATTTGGGGGGAAACACACCTCAAAAGTGCCCGATTTTGGGGTTTTTTGACCCATTCTGGGCAAGGAGAAGATGGGAGGCCAAACTGGGGGGGGTTGGGGGGAAACACACCTCAAAAGTGCCCGATTTTGGGGTTTTTTGACCCATTTTGGGCAACGAGAAGATGGGAGACCCAACTGGTGGTTTTTGGGGGTAAACACACCTCAAAAGTGCCCAATTTTGGGGTTTTTTGACCCATTTTGGGCAACGAGAAGATGGGAGGCCCAACTGGGGGGGACTTGGGGGAAAATACACCTCAAAAGTGCCCGATTTTGGGGTTTTTTGACCCATTTTGGGCAATGAGAAGATGGGAGGCCAAACTGGGGGGGACTTGGGGGAAAATACACCTCAAAAGTGCCCGATTTTGGGGTTTTTTGACCCATTTTGGTCAACGGGAAGAAGGGAGATCCAACCAGTGCTTTTTTGGGGGAAAAAACACCACAAAAGTGCCCGATTTTGGGGTTTTTTGACCCATTTTGGACAACGAGAAGATGGGAGGCCCAACTGGGGGGGTTTGGGGGGAAAATACACCTCAAAAGTGCCCGATTTTGGGGTTTTTTTGCCCAACTTTGGTCAACAAAAAGATGCGAGATCCAACCAGTGCATTTCTGGGGGAAAATACACCTCAAAGGAACCCAATTTTGGGGTTTTTTGACCCATTTTGGTCAACGGGAAGAAGGGAGGCCCAACTGGGGGGGGGTTGGGGGGAAAATACACCTCAAAAGTGCCCGATTTTGGGGTTTTTTGACCCATTTTGGGCAACGAGAAGATGGGAGGCCCAACTGGTAGTAGGGGGAGATCCAACGAGTGGGATTTGGGGGGAAAAAACACCTCAAAAGTGCCCGATTTTGGGGTTTTTTGACCCATTTTGGGCCACGAGAAGATGGGAGGCCAAACTGGGGGGGGTTGGGGGGAAAATACACCTCAAAAGTGCCCGATTTTGGGGTTTTTTGACCCATTTTGGTCAACGGGAAGAAGGGAGATCCAACCAGTGCTTTTTTGGGGGAAAAAACACCTCAAAAGTGCCCAATTTTGGGGTTTTTTGACCCATTTTGGGCAACGAGAAGATGGGAGATCGAACTGGTAGTAGTGGGAGATCCAACCAGTGGGATTTTTGGGGGAAAATACACCTCGAAAGTGCCCGATTTTGGGGTTTTTTGACCCATTTTGGACAACGAGAAGATGGGAGGCCCAACTGGGGGGGAATTGGGGGAAAATACACCTCAAAAATGCCCGATTTTGGGGTTTTTGACCCATTTTGGTCAACGAGAAGAGGGGAGGCCAAACTGGGGGGGACTTGGGGGGAAACACACCTCAAAAGTGCCCGATTTTGGGGTTTTTTGACCCATTTCGGGCAACGAGAAGATGGGAGGCCCAACTGGGGGGGATTTGGGGGGAAACACACCTCAAAAGTGCCCGATTTTGGGGTTTTTTGACCCATTTTGGGCAATGAGAAGATGGGAGACCCAACTGGTAGTAGTGGGAGATCCAACGAGTGGGATTTGGGGGGGAAAATACACCTCAAAAGTGCCCGATTTTGGGGTTTTTTGACCCATTTTGGGCAACGAGAAGACGGGAGGCCAAACTGGGGGGTTTGGGGGGAAAATACACCTCAAAAGTGCCCGATTTTGGGGGTTTTTGACCCATTTTGGACAACGAGAAGATGGGAGACCCAACTGGAAGTAGTGGGAGATCCAACGAGTGGGATTTTAGGGAAAAAACACCTCAAAAGTGCCCGATTTTGGGGTTTTTTGACCCATTTTGGCCAACGAGAAGATGGGAGGCCCAACTGGGGGGGGTTGGGGGAAAATACACCTCAAAAGTGCCCGATTTTGGGGGTTTTTGACCCATTTTGGGCAACGAGAAGATGGGAGACCCAACTGGTGGTTTTTTGGGGGAAAATACACCTCAAAAGTGCCCGATTTGGGGGTTTTTTGACCCATTTTGGACAACGAGAAGATGGGAGGCCCAACTGGGGAGGTTTGGGGGGAAACACACCTCAAAAGTGCCCGATTTTGGGGTTTTTGACCCATTTTGGGCAATGAGAAGATGGGAGACCCAACTGGTAGTAGTGGGAGATCCAACGAGTGGGATTTGGGGGGGAAAATACACCTCAAAGGAACCCAATTTTGGGGTTTTTTGACCCATTTTGGGCAACGAGAAGATGGGAGGCCAAACTGGGGGGGGTTGGGGGGAAACACACCTCAAAAGTGCCCGATTTTGGGGTTTTTTGACCCATTTTGGTCAACGGGAAGAAGGGAGATCCAACCAGTGCTTTTTTGGGGGAAAAAACACCACAAAAGTGCCCAATTTTGGGGTTTTTTGACCCATTTTGGGCAACGAGAAGATGGGAGACCCAACTGGTAGTAGTGGGAGATCCAACGAGTGGGATTTGGGGGGAAAATACACCTCAAAAGTGCCCGATTTTGGGGTTTTTTGACCCATTTTGGGCAACGAGAAGACGGGAGGCCAAACTGGGGGGGTTTTGGGGGGAAAATACACCTCAAAAGTGCCCGATTTGGGGGGTTTTTGACCCATTTTGGACAACGAGAAGATGGGAGACCCAACTGGTAGTAGTGGGAGATCCCACGAGTGGGATTTTTAGGGAAAAACACCTCAAAGTGCCCGATTTGGGGTTTTTTTGACCCATTTTGGGCAACGAGAAGACGGGAAGGCCAAACTGGGGGGTTTGGGGGGAAATACACACCCAAAAGTGCCCGATTTGGGGGTTTTTTGACCCATTTTGGACAACGAGAGATGGGAGAACCCAACTGGTAGTAGTGGGAGATCCAACGAGTGGGATTTTAGGGAAAAACCCTCAAAATGCCCGATTTTGGGTTTTTTGACCCATTTTGGGCAACGAGAAGGACGGGAGGGCCCAACTGGGGGGTTTGGGGGAAAATACACCTCAAAAGTGCCCGATTTTGGGGGTTTTTGACCCATTTTGGACAACGAGAAGATGGGAGACCCAACTGGAAGTAGTGGGAGATCCAACGAGTGGGATTTTGCGGGTAAAATACACCTCAAAAGTGCCCGATTTTGGGGTTTTTTGACCCGTTTTGGGCAACGAGAAGATGGGAGGCCCAACTGGGGGGGTTTGGGGGGAAACACACCTCAAAAGTGCCCGATTTTGGGGTTTTTGACCCATTTTGGTCAACGGGAAGAAGGGGGATCCAACGAGTGCTTTTTGGGGGGAAAATACACCTCAAAAGTGCCCGATTTTGGGGTTTTTTGACCCATTTTGGACAATGAGAAGATGGGAGGCTCAACTGCAGGGGGTTGGGGGGAAACACACCTCAAAAGTGCCCGATTTTGGGTTTTTTGACCCATTTTGCCCAACGAGAAGCGGGGAGACCCCCAACTTGAGGCGTTCTGGGGAAAAACCCCATTTTAGGATCGCCTGACTTTGGGTTTTTTCACCCCATTTTGGCCAACGAAAAGATGGGAGACCCAAGGAATGTTCGGAGATCCAACGAGTGGGGTTTGGTGGGAAAACACACCTCAAAAGTGCCCGATTTGGGGTTTTTTCCCCATTTTGGCCAACAAGAAGATGGGAGACCCCAACTTGTGGCTTTCTGGGGAAAAATACATTTTAGGAGTGCCCAATTTTTGGGGTTTTTGCCCCATTTTAGGCAACGAGAAGATGGGAGACCCAAGGAATCTTGGGAGATCCAACAAATGGGGTTTGGTGGGAAAACACACCTCAAAAGTGCCCGATTTTGGGTTTTTTGACCCATTTTGCCCAACGAGAAGCGGGGAGACCCCCAACTTGTGGCGTTCTGGGGAAAAAATGCATTTTAGGATCGCCCGATTTTGGGGTTTTTCGCCCCATTTTGAGCAACAAGAAGATGGGGGACCCAAGGAATGTTGGGAGATCTGACGAGTGGGGTTTGGTGGGAAAACACACCTCAAAAGTGCCCGATTTTGGGTTTTTTGACCCTTTTTGGCCAACGAGAAGATGGAAGACCCCCAACCAGTGGCGTTCTGGGGAAAAACCCCATTTTAGGATCGCCCGATTTTGGGTTTTTTCACCCCATTTTGGCCAACGAAAAGATGAGAGACCCAAGGAATGTTGGGAAATCCGGCGAGTGGGGTTTGGTGGGAAAACACACCTCAAAAGTGCCCGATTTTGGGTTTTTTCCCCATTTTGGCCAACAAGAAGATGGGAGACACAACAGGTAGCATTTTAGGGAAAAATACATTTTGGGAGTGCCTGATTTTGGGTTTTTATGCCCCATTTTGACCGAGAAGTGGGGAGACCCCCAACTTGAGGCGTTCTGGGGAAAAACCCCATTTTAGGATCGCCTGATTTTGGGTTTTTTCACCCCATTTTGGCCAACGAAAAGATGGGAGACCCAAGTAATGTTGGGAGATCCAGCGAGTGGGAAAATACATCTCAAAAGTGCCCGATTTTGGGTTTTTTCCCCATTTTGGCCAACAAGAAGATGGGAGACCCAACCGGTGGCATGTGGGGGAAAATCACATCTCAGGAGTGCCTGATTTTGGGTTTTTTGACCCATTTTGACCAACGAAAAGATGGGAGACCCAAGTAATGTTGGGAGATGCAGCAAAGGGGGTTTGGTGGGAAAACACACCTCAAAAGTGCCCGATTTGGGGTTTTTTCCCCATTTTGCCCAACGAGAAGATGGGAGACCCCCAACCAGTGGCGTTCTGGGGAAAAAATGCATTTTAGGATGCCTGATTTTGGGGTTTTTTGCCCCATTTTGAGCAACGAGATGATGGGAGACCCAAGGAATGTTGGGAGATCCAACGAGTGGGAAAATACATCTCAAAAGTGCCCGATTTTGGGTTTTTTCCCCATTTTGCCCAACAAGAAGATGGGAGACCCAACCGGTGGCATTTGGGGGAAAATCACATCTCAGGAGTGCCCAATTTTGGGGTTTTTTGACCCATTTTGGGCAATGAGAAGATGGGAGGCCCAGCTGGGGGGGGTTGGGGGGAAACACACCTCAAAAGTGCCCGATTTGGGGTTTTTTCCCCATTTTGCCCAACGAGAAGCGGGGAGACCCCCAACTTGAGGCGTTCTGGGGAAAAACCACATTTTAGGATTGCCCGATTTTGGGGTTTTTCGCCCCATTTTGGCCACTCAAGAGCCAGCACCTCCGGTAGAACGTTGACCAACCCCAACCTCAACCCAACCAACGTTTGGGTTCACCGGCAAACCGAAGCCGGGCCGACGCCGCCCACCCTCATCTCCCACCCCAATCTCCCTCATTGGCAGCACCGAGGGCCGCGCGTCCGTCCGTCCGTCCGTCCTTCCGTCCCATTCAGACCAAAAGAAAAAAAAAAGGAAGAGCTGCTGATTAAAGGCTGATGCTTCGATGATGCCGGAATCGTCCTTTCCCACCCCGACTCCTCGCCGTCGTCGTCGTCGTCGTTTCTTCCATCTCCTCACCTTGGAGGCTGCTGGAATCCGAAAGGCCGAGCAAATGTTCGACCGAATCGAATTTCTGAAGGTCGGAAGCGATGGTTTGAAGGCTCAAAACCGAAACGGAATCGGACGGGGGTCCTTCGGCACCGCGGGGAGAGGATTCGGCGCCGACCGGCGAAGCGCGGCGGAGGACGAGGCGGTGGAGGCGACGGGCGTGGATCTGTTCACTGATTTGTTCCAGGTTTCGGAGGGCAACGGAGTAACGGGTCTTGGCTTGGGCCACGCGATGCTCCAGGGCTGTCACCTTGGATTTGTGTTCCTTGGGAAGGATGGGATGGAGGGAGGTTAGAGGGGGAGGAGGGGGGAGTGGGGTTGGATGAGGTTGGATGTGGTTAAAAATGGTGAAATTGGGGACATTCCATCATTGGGGTTGGGGGAATTTGGGTTGGGTTGGTTCCATCCATTGGGATGGGGTTAAAAAACACAAAATTGGGGACATTCCATCATTGGGGTTGGGTAAAGTTGGGTTGGGTTGGTTCCATCCTATGGGATAGGGTTAAAAATGGAGAAATTGAGGACATTCCATCATTCGGGTTGGTGGAATTTGGGTTGGGTTGGTTCCATCCATTGGGATGGGGTCAAAAATGGGGAAATTGGGGACATTCCATCATTGGGGTTGGGGAAATTGGGGATGTCCTGTGGTTGGGGTTGGGTAAAGTTGGGTTGGGTTGGTTCCATCCATTGGGATGGGGTTAAAAACCACAAAATTGGGGACATTCCATCATTGGGGTTGGCCAACGTTGGGTTGGGTTGGTTCCATCCATTGGGATGGGGTTAAAAATGGGGAAATTGGGGATGTCCAAAGGTTGGGGTTGGACAAAGTTGGGTTGGGTTGATCCCATCCTATGGGATGGGGCTAAAAACCACAAAATTGGGGACATTCCATCATTGGGGTTGGTGGAATTTGGGTTGGGTTGGTTCCATCCATTGGGATGGGGTCAAAAAACACAAAATTGGGGACATTCCATCATTGGGGTTGGTGGAATTTGGGTTGGGTTGGTTCCATCCATTGGGATGGGGCTAAAAAACACAAAATTGGGGACATTCCATCATTGGGGTTGGGGAAAGTTGGGTTGGGTTGGTTTCATCCATTGGGATGGGGTCAAAAATGGGGAAATTGGGGACATTCCATCATTGGGGTGGGGGGAATTTGGGTTGGGTTGGTTCCATCCATTGGGATGGGGTTAAAAATGGGGAAATTGGGGATGTCCTGTGGTTGGGGTTGGGCAACATTGAGTTGGGTTGGTTCCATCCTATGGGATGGGGTCAAAAATGGGGAAATTGGGGACATTCCATCATTGGGGTTGGCCAACGTTGGGTTGGGTCGATCCCATCCATTGGGATGGGGCTAAAAACCACAAAATTGGGGACATTCCATCATTGGGGTTGGTGGAAGTTGTGTTGGGTTGGTTCCATCCTATGGGATGGGGTTAAAAATGGGGAAATTGGGGACATTCCATCATTAGGGTTGGCCAACGTTGGGTTGGGTTGGTTCCATCCTATGGGATGGGGACAAAAATGGGAAAACTGGGGATGTCCAAAGGTTGGGGTTGGGGAAAGATGGGTTGGGTTGGTTCCATCCATTGGGATGGGGTCAAAAATGGAGAAATTGGGGACATTCCATCATTGGGGTTGGGGAAATTGGGGATGTCCTGTGGTTGGGGTTGGGTAAAGTTGGGTTGGGTTGGTTCCATCCATTGGGATGGGGTTAAAAAACACAAAATTGGGGACATTCCATCATTGGGGTGGGGGGAATTTGGGTTGGGTTGGTTCCATCCATTGGGATGGGGTTAAAAATGGGGAAATTGGGGACATTCCATCATTGGGGTGGGGGGAATTTGGGTTGGGTTGGTTCCATCCATTGGGATGGGGTCAAAAATGGGGAAATTGGGGATGTCCTGTGGTTGGGGTTGGGCAACATTGAGTTGGGTTGGTTCCATCCTATGGGATGGGGTCAAAAATGGGGAAATTGGGGACATTCCATCATTGGGGTTGGACAAAGTTGGGCTGGATTGATTCCAGATGGGGTTGGAAAAGACAAAATTGGGGACATTCCATCATTGGGGTTGGGGGAATTTGGGTTGGGTTGGTTCCATCCATTGGGATGGGGTTAAAAATGGGGAAATTGGGGACATTCCATCAGTGGGGTTGGGGAAAGTTGGGTTGGGTTGGTTTCATCCATTGGGATGGGGTCAAAAATGGGGAAATTGGGGACATTCCATCATTGGGGTGGGGGGAATTTGGGTTGGGTTGGTTCCATCCACTGGGATGGGGTTAAAAATGGGGAAATTGGGGACATTCCATCATTGGGGTTGGTGGAATTTGGGTTGGGTTGATCCCATCCTATGGGATTGGGTTAAAAATGGAGGAATTGGGGACATTCCATCATTGGGGTTGGACAAGGTTGGGTTGGGTTGATCCCATCCTATGGGATGGGGCTAAAAAACACAAAATTGGGGACATTCCATCATTGGGGTTGGGGGAATCTGGGTTGGGTCGGTTTCATCCATTGGGATGGGGTCAAACATGGGGAAATTGGGGATGTCCAAAGGTTGGGGTTGGTGGAAGTTGGGTTGGGTTGGCTCCATCCATTGGGATGGGGTTAAAAGTGGGGAAATTGGGGACATTCCATCATTGGGGTTGGCCAACGTTGGGTTGTGCTGATCCCATCCTATGGGATGGGGCTAAAAATGGGGAAATTGGGGACATTCCATCATTGGGGTTGGACAAAGTTGGGTTGGGTTGGTTCCATCCATTGGGATGGGGCTAAAAAACACAAAATTGGGGACATTCCATCATTGGGGTTGGACAAAGTTGGGTTGGGTCAGTTCCATCCTATGGGATGGGGTCAAAAAACACAAAACTGGGGACATTCCATCATTGGGGTTGGGGGAATTTGGGTTGGGTTGGTTCCATCCTATGGGATGGGGTCAAAAATGGAGAAATTGGGGACATTCCATCATTGGGGTTGGTGGAATTTGGGTTGGGTTGGTTCCATCCATTGGGATGGGGTTAAAAATGGGGAAATTGGGGGATTCCAAAAGGTTGGGGGTTGGTGGAATTTGGGTTGGGTGGTTCCTCCATTGGGTGGGGTCAAAAGGGGAAATTTGGGGACATTCCTCTTGGGGTTGGTGAATTTGGGGTTTTGGGGTTGGTTCCATCCATTGGGATGGGGTTAAAAGTGGGAAAATTGGGGACATTCCATCATTGGGGTTGGGGGAATCTGGGTTGGGTTGGTTCCATCCATTGGGATGGGGTCAGAAATGACAAAATTGGGGCCGTTCTCCCATCAGGATTGCACAAAATTCTGTAGAAAATCCCCATCCCAAAATTAAATCCATGAATCCCAAAGCGCCCCAGCGCCAAAACAGCACCGAAATCCCCCAAAATTACCCCAAAACCACCCGAATTCACCCCAAAACCCAAATCCCAGCCCCAGAACAGCACCGAAATCCCCCAAAATTTCCCCAAAACCACCCAAATTCACCCCAAAACCCAAACCCACGAATCCCAGCCCCAAAAAAGCACCGAAATCCCCCAAAATTACCCCAAAACCACCCGAATTTGCCCCAAAACCCAAATCCACGAATCCCAGCCCCAAAAAAGCACCAAAACCTCCCAAAATAACCCCAAAACCACCCGAATTTCCCCCAAAAACCGAATCCACGAATCCCAACGTCTCCCAACCCCAAACCTGCCCCCAAACCCTCCCAAAATTGCCCAAATCCACCCGAATTTCCCCCAAAACCCAAATCCACGAATCCCAGCCCCAAAACTGCACCAAAATCCCCCAAAATTACCCAAAAACCACCCGAATTTACCCCAAAAAAGAAATCCATGAATCCCAACGTCTCCCAACCCCAAATCTGCCCCCAAACCCTCCCAAAATTGCCCAAAACCACCCGAATTTACCCCAAAATCCAAATCCACAAATCCCAGCCTCAAAAAAGCAACGAAATCCCCCAAAATTACCCCAAAACCACCCGAATTCACCCCAAAAACGAAATCCAGGAATCTCAGCCCAAAATCTGCCCCAAAACCCCCCAGAATTTCCCTGAAACTACCCGAATTTGCCCCAAAAACCGAATCCACGAATCCCAACGTCTCCCAACCCCAAACCTGCCCCCAAACCCTCCCAAAATTCCCCAAATCCACCCGAATTTCCCCCAAAACCCAAAGCCACGAATCCCAGCCCCAAAAAAGCACCGAAATCCCCCAAAATTACCCAAATCCACCCAAATTTACCCCAAAAAAGAAATCCATGCATCCCAGCACCCCCAGCCCTAAAACTGCACCGAAACCCAGTCCCAAAATTGCACCAAACCACCCAAATTTACCCCAAAATCCAAAGCCACGAATCCCAGCCCCAAAAAAGCACCAAAACTATCCAAAATTACCCAAATCCATCCAAACTTCCCCCAAAGCCCAAATCCATGAATCCCAGCCCCAAAACTGCACCAAAATCCCCCAAAATTACCCAAAACCACCCGAATTTCCCCCAAAACCCAAACCCACGAATCCCAGCCCCAAAAAAGCACCGAAATCCCCCAAAATTACCCCAAAACCACCCGAATTTCCCCCAAAACCCAAACCCACGAATCCCAGCCCCAAAAAAGCACCGAAATCCCCCAAAATTACCCCAAAACCACCCAAATTTCCCCCAAAAGGAAATCCACAAATCTCAGTCCCAAAAAAGCACCAAAATCCTCCCGAATAACCCAAAAACCACCCGAATTCCCCCCAAAATCCAAATCCACGAATCCCAACAGCTCCCAACCCCAAATCTGCCCCCAAACCCTCCCAAAATTACCCAAAACCATCCAAATTCAACCCAAAAACGAAATCCAGGAATCTCAACCCGAAATCTGCCCCAAAACCCCCAGAATTTCCCCAAAACCACCCGAATTTCCCCCCAAAACCGAATCCACGAATCCCAGCCCCAGAAAAGCACCGAAATCCCCCAAAATTACCCAAAAACCACCCAAATTCAACCCAAAAACGAAATCCAGGAATCTCAACCCGAAAATTTCCTGCCCCAAACCCCCCTTTCCCCAAAACCACCCGAATTTCCCCCAAAAACCGAATCCACGAATCCCAGCCCCAAAACAGCACCGAAATCCCCCAAAATTACCCAAATCCACCCAAATTCCCCCCAAAAAAGAAATCCACGAATCCCAGCCCCAAAACAGCGCTGAAACCCCCTAAAATTATCCCAAAACCACCCAAATTCACCCCAAAAACCAAATCCACGAATCCCAACGTCTCCCAACCCAAAACCTGTCCTCAAACCCTCCCAAAAACAAAAAAACCAACCCGAAATTTCCCCCCAAAAACCAAATCCCCCAATTCCCAAACGTTCCCCCCAACCCCAAACTGGCCCCCCAAACCCTCCCAAAATTGCCCAAATCCACCCAAATTTCCCCCAAAAACCAAATCCATGAATCCCAGCCTCAAAAAAGCACCAAAACCTCCCAAAATAACCCCAAAACCACCCGAATTTCCCCCAAAAACCAAATCCACAATTCCCAACGTCTCCCAACCCCAAACCTGCCCCCAAACCCTCCCAAAATTACCCCAAAACCACCCGAATTTCCCCCAAAAGGAAATCCACAAATCTCAGTCCCAAAACAGCACCGAAATCCTCCCAAATAACCCAAAAACCACCCGAATTTCCCCCAAAATCCAAAGCCACGATCCCAAAGCTCCCCCCCCCAAAGCCCCCAAACCCCTCCCAAAACCCAAAACCATCCAAATTCACCCCAAAACCCAAACCCACGAATCCCAGCCCCAAAAAAGCACCGAAATCCCCCAAAATTACCCCAAAACCACCCGAATTTCCCCCAAAACCCAAATCCACGAATCCCAGCCCCAAAAAAGCACCGAAATCCCCCAAAATAACCCCAAAACCACCCGAATTTCCCCCAAACTCCCCCCGGCTCACCTCGAGGATTTGGTTGAACTGAGCCTTGAGCTCGAAGTAGGGTTTGCTTTTGACGATGACCCGTTTGAGGGTTTTTTGGAGGCTCTGCACTTTGGCCTCCCCCTCCGCCTTGGGCTTTGGGAAGCCCTGGGAAAGGGGGATGCCGCGGTTCGCGCGCAGCCCGTTCCTCCTCAGCCTCGTTCACCTGGTGGCCAACGGGATGGGTTTGGTGGCCACGGGGGCAACAAAAAGGCACCCAAGGGTCCCATCCTCAGTCCACCCCTTCCAACCCCCTTGGCCACCACTTTCCCCATGGCCATCCCACACCCCCCATGGCCACCATCTTGACATCCCCATGGCCACCACCTCAACCCCATGGTCACCACCCCACGGTCCCCAATTTGGCCACCCATTGGTTTTGCCTTTGGCCCCACCCCACATCCCCCATGGCCACCAACTTGCCTCCATGGCCACCATCTTGTCCCCATGGCCACCACCTCAACCCCATGGCCACCATCTTGTCCTCATACCCACCATCTTGACATCCCCATGGCCACCATCTTGTCCCCATGGCCACCACCTCAACCCCATGGCTGCCATCTTGTCCTCATACCCACCATCTTGACATCCCCATGGCCACCACCTCATCCCCATGGCCACCATCTTGTCCCCATGGCCACCCCACATCCCCATGGCCACCATCTTGTCCCCATGGCCACCTCATCCCCATGGCCACCATCTTGACATCCCCATGGCCACCACCTCAACCCCATGGTCGCCATCTTGTCCTCATACCCACCATCTTGACATCCCCATGGCCGCCATCTTGTCCCCATGGCCACCACCTCAACCCCACGGCCACCACCTTGTCCCGATGCCCACCATCTTGTCCCGATGGCCACCATCCTGTCCCGATGGCCACCACCTCCCCCCAGTGGCCACCCCCCAACCCCCAACCCCCCGATCCCCCAGCCCCCCACCTTGGCGGTGGCGTGGTTGAGCATCTCCTGCCATGTTGGCTCCACCCATGACCACCACAACGTCCCCATGGCCACCACCTCATCCCCATGGCCACCATCTTGACATCCCCATGGCCACCCCACACCCCTCATGGCCACCTCATCCCCATGGCCACCATCTTGACATCCCCATGGCCACCACCTCAACCTCATGGTCACCACCACATCCCCATGGCCACCATCTTGTCCCCATGGCCACCCCACATCCCCATGGCCACCATCTTGTCCCCATGGCCACCACCTCAACCCCATGGCCGCCATCTTGTCCTCATACCCACCATCTTGACATCCCCATAGGCCACCATCTTGCCCCCATGGCCACCCCACATCCCCACGGCCGCCATCTTGTCCCGATGGCCACCATCTTGTCCCGATGGCCACCACCTCCCCCCAGCGGCCACCCCCCAACCCCAACCCCCCGATCCCCCAGCCCCCCAACCTTGGCGGTGGCGTGGTTGAGCATCTCCTGCCACGTTGGCTCCCACCCAATGGAACCCACAACGTCCCCATGGCCACCACCTCAATGGAAAATGGGCCCCATCTTGTCCCCCCAAGGGCCACCCCAACCACTCCCCCATGGCCCCACTTCCATCCCCATGGGCCACCATTTGACTCCCAGGCCACCACCTCAAACCCCAATTGCCGCCATCTTTGTCCTCATACCCACCATTTGAAAACCCATGGCCACCATCTTGTCCCCATGGCCAACCCACATCCCCACGGCCACCATCTTGCCCCAGGCCCATACCTCAATCCCCATGGCCACTTCAAACCCCAACGGCCACCATTTGACCATCCCCTGCCCCCACCTTGCCCCCAGGCCCACCCCACACCCCACCGGCCGCCATTTGTCCCGATGGCCACCCCCCCCCCAGCGGCCCCCCCCGGAACCCCCCAACCCCCCCATCCCCCCCCCCACCTTGGGCGGTGGCCGTGGTTGAGCAATCTTGAACTTGGGTAAAGCCGGTTCCGGTCCGGCCAGGAGCCCCGGCTCGGGCCACGAAGACCATTTCCCTGGCGGCGTTGTGCATGCTGACCGCCCGCTCGTACCTCAGAGCAGCCCTCTGAGTCTCCTGCTGGGCCTGTGGGGTCGACCCCGGCCCCATAGGGTCAACCCCGGCCCTATAGGGTCAACCCCAGTCCCATAGGGTCGACCCTGGCCCCGTAGGGTCGACCCTGGCCCCGTAGGGTCATCCCCGGCCCCATAGGGTCAACCCCGACTCCAATGGGTCAACCCCGACCCCAATGGGTCAACCCCGGTCTAATAGGATCGACCCCAGCCCTATAGGGTCAACCCCAGCCCCATAGGGTCGACCCTTGCCCCATAGGGTCAACCCTGGCCCCATAGGGTCATCCCCGGCCCCATAGGGTCATCCCCAGTCCCATAGGGTCGACCCCACCCCATACAATCATCCGCATCCCATAGGATCATCCCTAGAATCACCTCCCCACCCCACAGAATTGTCCCCAACCCCATAGGATCGTCTCCCAACCCCATAGGGTCATCCCAAGCCCCATAGGGTCATCCCCAACCCCATAGGGTCAACCCCAGCCCCATAGGGTCAACCCCAGCCCCGTACGGTCAACCCCGGCACCATAGGGTCATCCCCAGTCCCATAGGACCGACCCCAGCCCCATAGGATCGACCCTGGCCCCGTTAGGGCCAACCGGCCCCTAACGGTTCAACCCCGGCCCCATGGATCAACCCCGGCCCCATAGGGCAAACCCCCCAGGCCCATAGGACCCAAGGGCCCCATGGTCCTTCCCAGTCCCATAGGATCGATCCCAGCCCCATAGGATCGACCCTGGCCCCGTAGGGCCGACCCCGGCCCCATAGGGTCAACCCCGGCCCCATAGGATCGACCCCGGCCCCATAGGGTCAACCCCAGCCCCATAGGACCGACCCCAGCCCCAAAGGGTCATCCCCAGTCCCATAGGATCGACCCCAGCCCCATAGGATCGACCCTGGCCCCGTAGGGCCGACCCCGGCCCCATAGGGTCAACCCCGGCCCCATAGGAATGACCCCCAACCATTAGAAAATTCCCCCACCCCATAGGATCATCCGCATCACATAGGATCATCCCCATTCCACAGGATCGTCTCTCAACCCCATAGGGTCGACCCCGGCCCCATTGGGTCAACCCCGGCCCCATAGGGTCAGCCCCAGCTCCATAAGGTTGACCTCGACCCCATAGGGTCGACCTCACCCCATAAAAACATCTCCCAACTCCAGAGTATCAACTGCATCACACAGGATCATCCCCATTCCATAGAGTCAACTCTCAACCCCATAGGGTCGTCCCAAGCCCCATAGGGTCAACCCCGGCCCTATAGGGTCGACCCCGGCCCCATAGGGTCGACCCCAAACCCATAGGGTCGACCCCAACCCATACAATCATCCGCATCGCATAGGATCATCCCTACTCCATAGGATCACCTCCCCACCCCATAGGACCGTCCCCAACCCCATAGGATCACCTCTCAGTCCCATAAGGTCATCCCCAACCCCATAGGGTCATCCCCAGCCCCATAGGGTCATCCCCACCCCATAAGATCGTCTCCCAACCCCATACAATCTCCCCCACCCCATAGGATCATCGCTACTCCATAGGATCACCACCCATCCCTACTCCATAGGATCACCTCCCGACCCCACAGAATCACCCTATAGGGACTCCCCACCCCATAGGATGACCCCAAAACCCCTCACCTCCTTGGCCAGGCACCGTGTTCTCGACTCCCCGGCCCCATAGGATCACCTCCCAACCCCATAGAGTCATCCCCAACCCCATAGGGTCATCCCCAGCCCCATAGGGCCGACCCCAGCCCCATAGGGTCATCCACAGCCCTATAGGGTCATCCCCACCCCATAAGGTCGTCCCCAATCCCATAGGGTTGACTCCCAACCCCATAGGATCATCCCCACCCCATAAGATCGTCTCCCAACCCCATAGGATCATCCACATCGATTAGGATCATCCCTACTCCACAGGATCACCACTCAACCCCATAGAGTCAACCCCATAGAGTCACCCTACAGGGACACCCCACCCCATAGGATGACCCCAAAACCCCTCACCTCCTTGGCCAGGCGCCGTGCCCTCGATTCCCCGGCCCCATAGGGTCGACCCCGGCCCCAAAATGTCATCCCCACCCTATAGGGTCATCCCAATCCCATAGGGTCAACTTCCAACCCCATAGGGTCATCCGCACCCCATAAGAACGTCTCCCAACCCCATAGAATCTCCCCCACCCCATAGGATCATCCCTACTCCATAGGATCACCTCCCAACCCCACAGAATCACCCTATACGGACGCCCCACCCCATAGGATGACCCCAAAACCCCTCACCTCCTTGGCCAGGCGCCGTGCCTCGTAATAGGGCCGCGCTTTTTCGATGCAGGCGCCCAACTGCGATCCCTGAGCGTTCAGCTTCCGGGCCGACTCCGATAGGATCCGCCGGTACGCCGTGCGGGCGTCCTACGGGGTGGCCAAAAGGGACCCCAAAAAGAATTTATGGGGTCCTGGAACTACAAAGGGGGGTTTTGGGGTTCCCAGTAACAATAGGATGGGATTTGGGGTCTTCGTTCCCAACTGGAGGAGATTTGGGGTCTTCATTCCCAAGTGGAAGGGATTTGGGGTCAATGTTTCCCAACTGGGTGGGTTTGGGGTCTTCATTCCCAACTGGAAGGGATTTGGGGTCTTTGTTTCAAACTGGAAGGGATTTGGGGTCAACGTTTCCCTACTGGTAGGGATTTGGGGTCAACTTTTCCCTACTGGAAGGGATTTAGGGTCTCTGTTTCAAACTCGAAGGGATTTGGGGTCTCTGTTCCCAACTGGGAGGGATTTGGGGTCAACGTTTCCCTACTGGAAGGGATTTGGGGTCAACTTTTCCCTACTGGAAGGGATTTAGGGTCTCTGTTTCAAACTTGAAGGGATTTGGGGTCTCTGTTCCCAACTGGGACGGATTTGGGGTCAACGTTTCCCTACTGGAAGGGATTTGGGGTCAACTTTTCCCAACTGGGGTGGGCTTGGGGTCTTCATTCCTAACTGGAGGAGTTTTGGGGTCAACATTTCCCTACTGGAAGGGATTTGGGGTCTTTGTTCCCAACTGGAAGGGATTTGGGGTCATTTCCCTACTGGAAGGGATTTGGGGTCTTCATTCCCTACTGGAAAGGATTTGGGGTCAACATTTCCCTACTGGAAGGGATTTGGGGTCTTTCTTTCAAAATGGAAGGGATTTGGGGTCAACGTTTCCCAATTGGAAGGGATTTGGGGTCAACGTTTCCCTACTGGAAGGGATTTGGGGTCTTTGTTTCCCAACTAGAAGGAATTTGGGGTCTTCATTCCCTACTGGAAGGGATTTGGGGTCTTCATTTCCGAACTGGAAGGGATTTGGGATCTCTGTTTCAAACTCAAAGGGATTTGGGGTCTTTGTTTCCCTACTGGAAGGGATTTGGGGTCAACGTTTCCCTACTGGAAGGGATTTGGGGTCAACTTTTCCCAACTGGGGTGGGCTTGGGGTCTTCATTCCTAACTGGAGGAGTTTTGGGGTCAACATTTCCCTACTGGAAGGGATTTGGGGTCATCGTTCCCAACTGGGGAGTCTTTGGGGTCTCTGCTCCCATTGGAAATATGGGGTGGCCAACGAGGACCCCAAAATGAACTTATGGGGTCCCGGTACCACAAAGAGGGGTTTTCGGGGTTCCCGGTAACAATAGGATGGGATTTGGGGTCTTCGATTCAAACTGGAAGGGATTTGGGGTCTTTGTTTCAAAATGGAAGGGATTTAGGGTCAACATTTCCCAACTGGAAGGGATTTGGGGTCAACGTTTCCCTACTGGAAGGGATTTGGGGTCTTTGTTTCAAAATGGAAGGGATTTGGGGTCAACATTTCCCTACTAGAAAGGATTTGAGGTCTTCATTCCCCACTGAAAGGGATTTGGGGTCAACATTTCCCTACTGGAAGGGATTTGGGGTCTTTCTTCCCAACTGGAAGGGATTTGGGGTCTTTGTTTCAAACTGGAAGGGATTTGGGGTCTTCATTCCCAACTGGAAGGGATTTGGGGTCAACATTTCTCAACTGGAAGGGATTTGGGGTCAACTTTTCCCAACTGGGGTGGGTTTGGGGTCTTCATTCCTAACTGGAAGGGATTTGGGGTCAACATTTCCCTACTGGAAGGGATTTGGGGTCTTTGTTCCCAACTGGAAGGGATTTGGGGTCATTTCCCTACTGGAAGGGATTTGGGGTCTTCATTCCCAACTGGAGGAGATTTGGGGTCAACATTTCCCTACCGGAATGGATTTGGGGTCTTTGTTTCAAAACGGAAGGGATTTGGGGTCAACATTTCCCTACTAAAAGGGATTTGGGGTCTTCATTTTCCTACTGGAAGGGATTTGGGGTCTTTGTTCCCAACTGGAAGGGATTTGGGGTCATTTCCCTACTGGAACGGATTTGGGGTCTTCATTCCCTACTGGAAGGGATTTGGGGTCAACGTTTCCCTACTGGAAGGGATTTGGGGTCTTCATTCCCTACTGGAAGGGATTTGGGGTCAACGTTTCCCTACTGGAAGGGATTTGGGGTCTTCATTCCCAACTGGAAGGGATTTGGGCTCTTTGTTTCCCTACTAGAAGGGATTTGGGGTCAATGTTTCCCTACTGGAAGGGATTTGGGGTCAACATTTCCCTACTAGAAGGGATTTGGGGTCTTTGTTTCAAACTAGAAAGGATTTGGGGTCAACGTTTCCCTACTGGAAGGGATTTGGGGTCTTCATTTCCCTACTGGAAAGGATTTGGGGTTTTCATTCCCATCTGGAATGAGTTTGGGGTCAACGTTCCTCATTAAAGGA
This sequence comes from Lophura nycthemera, assembly GCA_021292215.1. NCBI lineage: Eukaryota > Metazoa > Chordata > Aves > Galliformes > Phasianidae > Lophura > Lophura nycthemera. The sequence goes on from JADANK010000710.1 coordinate 18,575, forward strand.
TTTGGGGTCAACATTTCCCAACTGTGGGATTTTGGGGTCCCTATGGTGGAATTTTAGGGTCCCCTCCCCAGCTGTGGGGTTTTGGGGTCCCTATGGGGGAATTTTGGGTCCCTATGGGGGAATTTTTGGGGTCCCCCCAAAGCTGTGGGGTTTTTTTGGGGTCCTATGGTGGAATTTTGGGGTCCCTATAGGGGAATTTTTGGAGTCTCCCCCAGCTGTGGGGTTTTTGGGTCCCTATGGTGGAATTTTGGGGTCCCTATGGGGGAATTTTTGGGGTCCCCTCAAGCTGTGGGGTTTTGGGGTCCCCACTGTGGAATTTTGGGGTCCCCCCCAAAGCTGTGGGGTTCTGGGGTCCCTATGGTGGAATTTTGGGGTCCCCTCCAAAGCTGTGGGGTTTTTGGGGTCCCTAAGTTGGAATTTTAGGGTCCTATGGTGGAATTTTTGGGGTCCCCCCAAAGCTGTGGGGTTTTGGAGACCCTATGGTGGAATTTTGGGGTCCCTATGGGGGAATTTTTGGGGTCCCCCCAAAGCTGTGGGGTTTTTGGGTCCCTATGGTAGAATTTTAGGGTCCCTATGGGGGAATTTTAGGGTCCCCACGAGCTGTGGGGCTTTTTTGGGGTCCTACGGTGGAATTTTGGGGTCCCTATGGTGGAATTTTTGGGGTACCTACAGGGGAATCTTGGGGTCCCCCCAAAGCTGTGGGGTTTTGGAGACCCTAGGGTGGAATTTTGGGGTCCCTACGGGGGAATTTTTAGGGTCCCCCCAAAACTGTGGGGTTTTTGGGTCCCTATGGTAGAATTTTAGGGTCGCTATGGGGGAATTTTTGGGGTCCCTCCCAAAGCTGTCGGGTTTTTGGGTCCCCATAGTAGAATTTTGGGGTCCCTATATGAGAATTTTAGGGTCCCCCCGAGGTGTGGGGTTTTTTTGGGGTCCTACGGTGGAATTTTGGGGTCCCTATGGTGGAATTTTTGGGGTACCTACAGGGGAATCTTGGGGTCCCCTCAAAGCTGTGGGGTTTTGGAGACCCTAGGGTGGAATTTTGGGGTCCCTATGGGGGAATTCTGGGGTCCCTATGGTGGAATTTTTGGGGTCCCCCCAAAGCTGTGGGGTTTTGGGGTCCCTATGGTAGAATTTTGGGGTCCCTATGGGGGAATTTTAGGGTCCCCACGAGCTGTGAGGTTTTTTTGGGGTCCTATGGTAGAATTTTGGGGTCCCTATGGTGGAATTTTTGGGGTCCCCCCAAAGCTGTGGGGTTTTGGGGTCCCCATAGTAGAATTTTGGGGTCCCTATGGGGGAATTTTTGGGGTCCCCCCCAAACCTGTGGGGTTTTGGGGTCCCTATGGGGGAATTTTTGGGGTCCCCCTATGG
>JADANK010000711.1:0-20112 GCA_021292215.1 Lophura nycthemera
CTGCTTCCTTTCCTTTAGGTATGCACCTGGCATTGCTAAGACAGTCCAGAGAATCTAACACAAGATATCAAGGAAAAGTGAGGCATACCTAGATAAGTACTTGTTTAAGATGGAAAACAAGTTTTTTTCATAAAATTTGTCTAAGTATGTAGGCTGAAGGCAAACTCATGCACACATGAGTAAATCTGTGTGTGATGCTTGTAATGAGCCTTAAAAGACTACTAAACTGACTATGTACTTCTACAGTACTGCTGTATTACTGAATTTTGAGCTTCTGAGATGATCAGCCTTGGAAAATCTGGCTACATTTTGAAGCTCGGATGGTGTCAGGGAGTTATGGAAAGAATACATGGCAGATCACTGTATGGTAAGTTTGCCTTTGGTCATTCAGTTTCCTATTTGTGATTTTCCAGAGAGATATTGTGTTAGTGCCTACTTTTACTATAACTCTTGTGAAACTGGGCATGAACAGTTTCAGAAAGAGCATAGACTTCCTGCAGGTAAGACAAATGCCAGTTGCATAAGAGATGGTAAGAGAAGGTAAGTCTAGCTTTCAATATCTTATTGAAAATACCTGTCTGTGATAGGTACAGGGTGAGTCAGGTGAGCCTAATATGTAGAAGATGGAATGCTGTCCACACGCATTCTCCTACTCTGTGGACATATCCTGTCTCAGGACTCTTTCATCTTAGCTGAGAAGGAAGCTAAGGTTAGCTTTTTGAGGACTCAAGAAAGCTTAATACTGATGAGAATTATTTTAACTTTGCAAATAGCAAAATCAGGGTTTGTTGTTGTTGTTTTGTTTTTTTCTTTTTCTTTCTTTTTCAATTGTAAAAATCCTATCTTTTGCTTCTATTGGATAAGCAGTCATGCAGAATTTTCCCTGTCTATACTCACGTTTATTTGAAAATGCAGGTACGATTTATGGGTGAGTAGTGGCTTTTTGTAACCTTACACCAACTGAATCAATATTTCTGTTGTGTAGGTCACTTGCTTGTCTCACAGATATGTCTTACAGACAAACAGAATTTTGACAATAACAATCTTGGCAATCAAAGGTAATATATAACAATAGCTTTATAATATCAGTTTGAAGAATTAAGCAATACAGTAAAACAGGAAAACAAGAGTATCTCATTTGTGGCAGAATATATTCAGGTATCTAACACTACTTCTGAAACCAGTATTTTTGATTGTACTGTAAATGTTACAGTTAACATAGCTCTTGTCTTATCTAAGTGGACTGTAGCCTGGCATGACTATCATAGAATCATAGAATCACAGAATTGCTCAGGTTAGAAAAGACCTTCAAGATCTATGCTCTATCCATTTCTGATCAATCAAGATATCTTTTTTTTTTTTTTTTTAATCTGATTATCTTAATTAAAAATAGGGATATATTACAAACAACAATTTCTAGTTATTGCAAGATGAGTCACAGAAAAAAAAAGAACAGTGCAAACCAAAAACACATCAAAAGCTAAAGCAGAATGAATGATATGAGACTATGAAAATTGCAAGGAGGTACCTCTGAAGCTAGAAAGGGGAATATATAATGTTTTATTTTCACTAGAGACTAGCTTTTGGATTCCTAGGATTTCAAGGTAATGTTCAGCTGGCCTCTAGTTTAATAGTAGACTTCTTGCAGATTCTGAATTCAATTATGTATCTTACTTTCAGCCTAGTTTTCTGCGTTTATCTCTAATGAATACCAATTTTTCTTTCAGAGACATAATTCATCCTTTCTGTATTTTACTGAAATGACTATAAAAATCTCAGTCTCATGGGTTTTGATAAAAATGACCAAAGCAAGGCTGGATGGAGGAGGGAGTGGGACCTCAAATGCAGACTTGTAAAGGGAAATAGGTCTGTACCACTCATTGTAAATGTTACTGGTAAATCAGTAATAAAATAATCTTCTTTAAGGAAATGAGAATGAAAAAAAGGAAGAGCAGATGTAGTTTTCAGGAAAATAATTGATTAGTGGGACATGAGAGAAGAAACAGGAAAGAACAGCATCTACAGGAAATCAACTGTTAATAAATATCAGAAACAGCAGTAAAATGACAAGATAAGCTGTAGCATATGTTCCTCCAGCTCCGAAATGGAAATCATTTTCTATAGAAGAGATGCTGATAAGCCTGTCTCCTCCCTAGAAGGCAATCATTTTACATTCTATATTATTTGAAAAGAGCCTGATTATTTTCCTTTGAATGAAAAAAGATGATTCACATTTACCTGTCAACAGAATTTTCAATTCGCATGTTTCGCCTGCATACTTAAAGGGAAATGATGGAAGCATAGCAAGCAAAGGAGAAACCCTGTGTGAGATCTAAATAGATAACAATTCATAGCCACCAATATCATTTTACCTTTGTCCTACTCAAATTACTCTTAAAGTACAGAGAGAGACTATTAATTTTTTATTTTTATTTTATTTTATTTTATTTTTTTACAGAAAGGGATAATATTAATGTCCAGCATTTCCATCAAAGTCAAATGAGATATCCCACCAAAAATTATATCTGCAATGGAAGGTAGTATAAGAAAATTATAGTGATGTTACTGAAAATCTAGATTTAAAAGTGAAATAAATATCTCACGTGCATTTTGTTGTTCACCAAGCAGGGTTGGTGCATACGTGCATGCATATTTTCTGGTAGGAGACAGACTAGGAAGTATAAACTACAGTAAATAATTAATTGGTCATTCAGTTTTCATTACCAATAACTTAGCATTTGAATAACCTCTTCATTAATTAAGAACACTCGGAACTGGAGCCTGATTAAGAGTGTAAAAGTTTGTGAAATATTAATTTCTTGAAAATATTTTAATGATTTTCCATCAGGAAACATGATGCTCCATCAACCCCTTCCCTTGTTTTTTATTTTATTTTTCAGACAACTGGGAAAGACAAAGAGAGAGAAGAGAGTGGGACCTTTTTTTTTAGGGAAAGTGACTAAAAATTATAAGGAAAATACAAAGGGTTTTTTACTTTTTTTCTAGGTGCAATTCAGAAATAATAGCTTATTCTCAGTGGAAATCTGGAAATCCCAAAGAAGCGGTCTCACAAGAGACTGAACTATTGATCTTATTGAGTAGGCTTTTCAAAAAGGTTTTCAAAAGAAGAAATTCTCTACCTTTAGCTGTGGCATATTTGTAGGGCTATTTTATCACCTGTTCTTATCCTTTCTCCAAGGAGCTTTGTAAATAACTCCACAAATGTTCTATCCCTTCTTCCTGGCAGTCTTACTTAATCCAATTCCCTTCTTTCAAACAGTGGTGCAGATAAAAGGAAGTAATTCCAGGGGGATTATTCACCCTAAAATTGGTCTAACCTCCGGCATTAAGGGCGTTTCATTCTGAACCAGAACCCAAATACTATAATTTAACAGGTTTGGACAGAACTTTGCTAGGGGAACGGAAAAAAAAAGGCCGGGGTTTATTTCTTTTGGGGAACTAAAAAGTCCAAAGCGGGTTCAGAAAACTTGGTCAGACCTAAGGGAATAAAGGGGAAATTGGATTTTAATCCGACCTTGGCAAACCTGTAAGAGAAACAGATGGGACAGGCTTCTTTTCCCTTGGGGAAATAGAGGCATCTGGGGAAATAAACCCTGTAGGAATTTCTTTAACCCAGGGAAAAGAGTTTTCCAATTGGACTTTGAACCGAACCCTAAAAAAGGAATCCCGGGCAAATGGGGGCTGAAATCCAAAGGTGGCCTTTCTAGTTGTTATGTTTGTTCCAGGGAAATTGCTCCATTGGGACAATTCCTTAATCCCCAAAGAACTTGCTTGCGGGTTTCAATGCCCAATTTTTTTTTTTTTTTTTTTTTTTTTTTAATGAAGAAGAGCCCTTTAAGGGCTCCTGAATAGTTGGTTTATTTTAACCAGGAAGGTCCAGCAATTCAAGACAAATTAAGAATCTGAATCCATAGAATCCAGAGAATTTAAGGGGTTTTGGGAAAAGAACTTAACCCAATTTCATTTTAAGTCCAAGGAAGCTACCAAACAAAACTAAAAACCTAAAACAAAACCTCCCCCCTTAAAAACAAAGTCCCCGGAAAGCCAACCACAATTCCCTAAAAAACGTCCCTTTTAAACCACCTCCCCAAAAAGGAATAATTAAGCTCCAACGGTCTCCCAGAAGGAGCACATTCCAGTATTTAAAACAACCCCTTTCTGGGTAAAGAAATTTTTCCGGAAAAGCCAACTTAAACCCTCCCTTTCCTGGTGGAACGCCAGCCGTTTGGGCCCCTCCAAATTTCTGGACCTGCACCACAAGAAGAGACCAAACCCCACTCTCCGCTGCAATCATCCTTTCAGTATTTGAAGAGAAACAAATTAAAGGCCTCCCTCAGCCTCTTCCCCCCCAGACTAAAAACCACCCCAATTCCTTTATTCCTTGTCGATAGCAATTTCTCCCAGGCCCCAAAACCTTGTTGGCCTTTCTTTGGCCCTGGCTTCCAGCATTTTCCAATGTTTTTTTGTATAGGGGCCCAAAACTGAACAAACAGTACTCGAAATGGGCCTCACCAAAAGCCCAATTGGCCCGGCAAAGGAATTACTTCCCGTATGATGCTCTCAACCCAATTCCTGGAACAAACCAGGGATGACATTGGCCTGCTTGGACACTTGGGGTAAAAATGCTGGCTCATATTCAACTGACGTCCAATTAATTATACCAAGGTCCTTTACATCAGGAAGGCCTTTTTCCAGCCCGCTCCTCCCCAACCTGTAACCTGCCAGGGTTGTTGTGAACCCAATGCAAGAACCCAACCTTGGCCCTTTTGAAACCTCACAATTACTTGGCCCCCTTCCAGCCTGCCCAAGGCCCTCTGGAAGCCCGGGCCCTCTGGCAGATCAAGCCCCCCCTTCCCCCAAACTTTTTGTCCGCAAACTTTTGAGGGTGCCCCAATCCCCTATCCATCATTTTTGAAGGATGTTAAACCAAAAGGCCCCCCCCCCCTTGGGGGGGCCCACTTGTGCTGGCCACCAACCTGGATTTAACTCCACAATCCTTTGGGCCCAAAAAGAATTTCCCTGAGGAAATTTGGGCATATTTTTTATGAAAGAAGGGGAGGGTCGATTGATGGAACAGCTGGATCTGCTATTTCCAAATCCTGCCAAGAAAGAAAAGGCCTGAGGAAGTGACAGTTAATTTGATCATTTTTTCGGTATTAAATATAGGGACAGTTCCAAAGAATGTTCAGAGGAGAGAGGATAAAAAGTAGCAAAGAAAGAGACTGTCCCATCTGTTTTGCTCTTATGCAGATTTGCCAAGGTACAGATTCATAAATCACTAACTTTTTGCTAAGATCTAAGGAGATTAAGCAATAAACCGTGGTCCCAACTACTTTACGAAGCGGAAATTAACAATAGTTTAAATATGAAGAAAAAACAGTCACGTGGTTGGTGGTTTTTTTTTTGTTTTGTTTGGTTTGTTTTTTCCCAACAAAATTATTATCAAATAAGAGCCTAAATGAAAACAGTAATATTTGCCTATGAACTTTCTAGTTGAGAATATATTGTCAATAGGAAAAAAAAAAAAAAAAAAAAAAAAGTGGAAATTCAGTATTGAAGTGATTTTTCTTTAGCTTAATGCTAAGGAATGAATATCTAGTGGATTTGTCATTTTTATATTTATCTCCCTATCAAAAGGAACTGACAGAATGCATACCTTCCTCAGACAAGCTATATTTTAGAGTCCAGATTTGTATAAAATCTGATTAAACATGCAGAGTGTTAGTATGCAGTCTAAGGTACAACTTGGTTGACTGGTTCTTCCAAATCTGAGGACATTTTCAAGGCTGTGGGGTCCCAGCTGCTGGTTGACAAAGATAATGACAAATGTTTTTCCCAAATGAGAACAAGCAGCAGTGAGCAGTTACTATATATGCATTTAATAACCTGACTCAAAGCTTTTAACATTCCTGTAGGAATTCCTAGGTTGCTTATTATTATGTTCTCGCTTTCACATTATTTGGAAGTAGTATTAGCAGACAGCCAGCGTAACAGTTGTGCATTTCCTGAGGTCGTATTTACAAAAGGTATTTAGGTACCTAAACAAGCAGATAAATATCTAATGCATTATTCATAGCTGCAAACTCAAAGAACAAAGTAGAGAACTTCAGTAGTTAAAGTATCCAAATAGTTTAGGAGTTAAATCTGAGAGGGAACATAAACACATAACACTGTGCTTTCTGTTGGCAAATTTCAGATTTTGAAACACAGGGATAAAATTCAGAATCTGTGGGTAAGGAATAGTGCTTGCATGCAACCTAAACAGAGTAAGTTTCCTTTCAGCAATACTGCATTTAGCCACTGCTCAAGCTGTTTTCATGACTATTTCTTCTCTCTGTCTCTCATCATTTGCTCTCATTTGCAATTCCCAGCCTGATTCTTCCTCAATTTTCCCATTTGCAGTACCATTTTTATTAAATTTTTGGCTGAGGAGAAAAAAAAATCAAACCCACTTAAAAATCTTTGTACAAAGATATATATAAAACTTTTTCATATATATATATGACAAAGTTGAACATGGATTTTTAGGAAATATATTTGGACCTGAATATTTAAATCTTGTTTTAATCATTTCTTAGTCAGTTTGTGAATGTAAATTAATATATGTGTGGCCAAATATGTTTGGTTTATATATATATATTATATTATTTATATTATATAATATTTATATTTATATTTATATTATATATTTATTTATATTTTATATATATATTTATATTATATATATATATACATATTTATTTATTTATTTATTTTGTGGCTGTTACTCCTAAAGAGAGCGCAAATAATAAATATATAATTAATACTTTCAAATTGAATTTATAGAGTAGATATGGGTGTTCTTTGTTCATAATGATTGGCTCAAAAACAGTAAAAGAAATGACATTAATATCTCTAAATTGTTGACCCACTTCTATGCTGTTGCATTTTCTTAAAGTAATTTGTGAAATGGGTGTCACTCAGATTAGGAGTGATCTCTTTTCACAGACCTTTCCCACTTAGTTGGGAAATCATCAGAGGTATGAAGTTCAGCAAAGATAAGTGCTGAGTTCTACATTTGCAACAGAATAATGATGAAAATAGGTACAGTCTGGCTGTTAAGCTGCTAGTGAGCAAGCTCGGCGAAAGGGCCCTGGGGGTCCTGGTGGACACAAGGTTCCAAACATGAAGCCCAGCAGTGGGCGACCAAGCCCTAGCAATAGCCAAGCTGGTCAAAAAAATGATTCCTCCCCACATATTTAGTGCGGGTTGGGCCCGAACTTTTGAGGAATGAATGCATAAACTGGGCCTCCACAAAAAAAAAAAGATGTTAAGATACTTGAAAACATTCAGAGGAGGGCATCAAGGATGGTAAAAAGACTAGAAGGCATGTCATATCTGGAGAGGCTAAGGATACTCAGTTTGTATAGTTTGGAGAAAAAAAAAAAAAAAAAAAAAAGTCTTAGAGAAGACTTCTTGCTCTCTACAACTTCTCAAGGAAGAGAAATGGAGAGAGAAGCGCCAAATTCCTGTTGCTGGCCACTAACAACATGTGCAGTAATGGCATAAAGCTTCACCAGGATATGTTCAGGGTGGATTTTAGGAAAAAATGTATTTACTACAAGAGTGGTCAAAGCTTTGGTAGGTGATACTGTGTGCCATTATGAAGTATATATTTAACATCTTTAATAAAGTGCTTTATTGTTGAATTAGGCCTAAATTGGTCAGGCAGTTACTAGACAGTTCTTTAAGATTTCTTCCAAGTGAACTATTCTATTCTGTTCTATTCTATTCCTATTCTATTCTATTCTATTCTATTCTATTCTATTCTATTCTATTCTATTCACATGTATTATAAATTTAGAGAATAGACGTCTGTATATCTGTTCATTTTTATTTTTTATTACAAAAGAATAATTATTATGGTGTTGTAGTCTGGAAGAAGTTCAACCCTAAATTTATCTCAATTACAGACTGAAAATAAACAGATTATACCATGATTTAAAAAAAAAATTATAGTTCAACAGAATTCTATTTTTCAATACAGAGTACCATGTACTTCACTTATTATGTCATATGCAAATTGATGTCAAAAATTTGGAAAGACAGTACTTTCAGTAATTTGCTAGAGAAAGGGAGAAAAAACTTATGATGTTCTTGTATTTAAAATAGTCTGTCTTCCAAGGAACAATGACAACCTTAAGGAATCATTTTTGTTAGAAAATGTGCCTCTCAATCACTCTGCCATGCACACAACAGAAACTAAAAGATGGAGTAAATAATTTATTGGAGAAAATAAGTAAATAGCATAAACTAAATATGGCCAAGAGGGGTAGGATATAAGAATGAGTTTATGAGGAATATAGTGGAGTGTTTTAGGTTGCTTGTGTTTTTAAGTTACTTAGACTGACATACTCCCACCCCCCAAAAAACAATCTGTTAGTTAATAACTTCTTGATCACGCCAATATAAAAGCAATATTGGCAGGGTTATACATCTTATAAAAAGTATGCAAGGAAAATTCAACAGATATATTCTAAATACAGAAAGGGGAACACCAAAACGTGAGAGTAGTACACTGTGCAGTCATTTAAAAAAGTCACAAAGGAAGTTCAGAAAAAAACTGTCTTGGAAAAGAGTGACCTTTACCATCTCTTCTGCACAAAGATCTTGATTTAGCAATTCATTTAGCTATGTTCATCTTAAGATAGCAAGAGAAATCTGCAGAGCATATTAATTGCGACATATATATATAAATATATATATTCAGAAGCATGAAAAACAGAGGAATTAGTAATGCAGTAACTAAATTACAAAGACAGTAGAAGATAGTTTAACTATTTGTCAGTGTTTTATGGGCTGGTTCGGCCGGTTCTGCGTCTAATGGTGCAGGGGGACCCACACCCCAAGAAAAAGGAAAGAAGAAAAGGGGAATGGGTAGGGAGATGGGCCTACACAAATTTTTTTTACTTATGATTTATCTTCAGTTCTCAAGATGTTCTTTAAATTTGTTTTCTACAGAAAGATAGTGATAATCTTTAGTAACTACATTGTAAATCACTACAATTTAAGAGATAAATACTGTTATATCTTTTTTATCTCATTTGAGTAAAACAATTGAATTTTTTTTTATGCTATTCTTTCTGTCTTCCACCAAGATGTCTTCAATATGTGTCAGCATTTGCTGAGGTATAAGAATAGAATTAAACTAATTATATATGTGGCCTATAATCCTTTCAATAACAACAAAAAGTTGTATTTTTGAGATCTGCATTTTTAGAACAATGCTCCTGAATTTGGCAAATAGAAATAGAATCTTCATTTATGTGTTTTGTTTTATACATAACTAAAAGGCATATACATATAAATAAATATGATGCACTGGGAAATATATAATTATACACAAAAATAAGACTTCAATACCTGTCACTGACAATTTGCAATAATAATGCTTTTGGAAATAAATGGTGAGGTGTTGGAAGGGACTGCTCAGTGTTGTGGTGGGTTCACAGTCCTTGGAAGTTTTCAATGAGTTAATGTGGGACTGAGAGATATGGCTTGGTGTGCTTGGTGATGATGAACTGATGGTTGGACTAGATGATCTTAGAGGTCTACTCCAAACTTTGTTTTATAAGGAAGAAACACTATGTCAAGTATGAGTTGTCTTAATATGGTGTTGTGGGCTTACTGCATGTACATGCATGCAAATATACACACGTGTGTGTGTGTAAAGTCAGTAGCAAACTAATTTATAATTACTCACAGATTAGCGGCAGTACAGCAAGTTTGTGCATTAATATTCACTGTGAATTTTAATCTCTAGTATTCTAATACATAGAAGCGTCTTCCTAAATTAAACAAACAAACAAACAAACAACAACAACAAAAAAAACACCAGTAACTGCAGAACAGCTATTGTTCTGTGAAGTCACACCCTAGGTTTTACACCACTAACTTTACAGAATGGAACATTCTGCTATTATTCCATAGGTTCTTATTTCTAAGAATAACTTCAAGAGTTAGTTTCATAACTCAGTAAAAGACAGTCAAATTCATTGTAGTTCAAGAAATGTCAGTATAAAAAACAAAACAAAACAAAACAAAAACACCAGCAGCAACAAAAAACAAACAAACAGAAAGCTTTTTTGGCTTACTCATGTGAGATTTAGAATTAGCAGCAAGTAGAAAGGCATATATTTTCATCACATTGTTGAGGCTTTGTAACAGAGCTTTTAAAAATGGTTAGAAATAGGTCTTCCATATTAGGAAAACTGAAATGGGGAAATAAAGGGAATGTCACTTGAACATTCCTGAAAGATGCTGCACTGTCACCTGGCCATTAATGCTGTCCAGACACATGTTGAATTTTGCTTTATTCCTGCATAAAAAATACATTTTAAGGAGAAGATTCAGATAATCAGTTAGATAGCTAGTTAGTTTTGAAATAAGTATTCATCCAAGTAGGGGATATAATCAAATCAAGAGTCTTGGTTTTAGTGTAAAGACAAAGTGAATTGCTGTAGAATAAATATTAAAATTACCAATGCCTTTAAAAACAGGTGAAATGCATAGTTAATGGAAGACAGAAATTAATTTGGAGTACTTTTCTATATCTCTAAGGGTGGTAATTTAGTCTAATGGAAATTTAATAACTCATATTAAACACATTACTAATCTGATGTTTTGCTTACAGTAAATTAGAACTACTGAGATTATAAATCATTTATTTAAAAGGGAAAGAAATCTTGAATTCTATTGGAAATCTCTCATAGCTAGTGAACAGCAGGTATAAAGAAGTCTTGTTGTTTTCAAATGAGTTTCAATCAATTTCTGTTTTCATGTCTTGTACATAAGTAAACACAGTTAATTAAGGCATCTTGCCTCACTGTCTCTGAAATTGCAGCTGTAAAAGCTAGATTACTGCATTTAGTCATAGCCCTGAGCTATGGCCAGCAGAGTACAGCACTGCTTCAAGAGAGAATTTAGACAGTATTTGGGAGGCATCTGTACAAGACAGAGAGCTGTATCTCTTGGATAGGAGATAAACAGTCTTCCCCAGGGCTTTAAAAAGTCCTATATAATTTTAATTCCCTTCTCTTTTTTAATTCAATTTTTATGCTAATAAAGTGCCATGTAACAGCTTCATAAGCAAACTGCTCACCGAGAAAACAGGGAAATTAATCCTGCCCACCAATAATAAAATTTTAAAAAAGGCCACAGACTCACATGTCTTCACATTAAAAAAAAAAAAAAAAAAAAAAAAAAAAAAAAAGTATTCACGGCTTCTAAAGGGATATATATGATATCTGCATATATAAAAATTGTCTGTATTGAAAAATACTGATTTTAGTTTTTATCTGCGAGTATAATAATTTTTATGTCAAATAAGTTTATTTAATAATAAAAAAGCAGTTAAGATAGGCCAGTTGTTCATACAGATAATACATCCTGGATGATGAACTCCTGTTTACAGAAGATCTGATTGAGAGAGTCCCAAGGGAGATGGCTCTGAAAAGTAAGGGAATCTAGAAAATCTGGATCTTCTTTAAGAAAGAAATCTTAAAGGAGTAAGAGCAAGTCATCCCAGTGCACTGTAGGGGTGAAAAACAGAATGGCTGACCAGAGAATTTCTTCTGGAATGTAGAAAGAAAAACTTAATTTAGGAACATAAAACGACAGGACACTCAGGAGAGCTATAGAGCTGTTGTTAAGCTATATATAGATAAAATTAGAAAGACTTAAGTCCAAATGGATCTCAGTCTGGCTAGTTCAATAAAAGACAATTAAAAATACTTACATATCTACGTCATCAGTGAAAAGAGGGGAAAGGAGAATCAAATCCCTATTTATTGAAAGTGAGGGGAAATGTACTGATGAAGAACAAGGATAAAGCTGAGGAATAATGTTCTTTTTGCCTCAGTCTTTATTAGTAAGATCAATTATTTTTAGTGTACTGTGCAAGTTGAGTTGGAAAATGGTGATATGAAGTGAGATGAAGATATTATAATCTAATAGAAATCAAAAGTGAACTCTTTGATGTTTTGATTAATTCAGGGGTACCAAAAGAGCTGGTGAAAGTATTCACCAAACTATTTTCAGTAATTTGCTAGCAATTCTAGGAAACTGGGGAAGAATGCAGTTGACCAGAATTTAACTGTGGCTCCAATTTTTACAGTTTTGTCTAATTTTGCTGAACCCTCCACTGTAATTATGTAATTTATATCAGGTGAGTACCAGATAGTACAAACTTTGGGTCACACTAATTTTTTGGGGGGGTCACACACACTTTTTGTTTACTTTATATTGTCATTCTGCAGGATGCATGTAAGATTTGATGCCATGGATAACTTTGTAGAATAAGGAGTGCTGGATTAATATATTCTTGACACCAGAATACAAAATTCAGATGTATTTCACTCTCTGTGGATTGATGACACTGAAGATACAATTCTTAGAGTGTAAATGTCAATGTCAGGATAGAAAAAAGAATAATTCAGAAAAGATTCATGAATGGGATACCCCCATACTACCAATTACTTTTTCAGGCTTAAAAGTATAAACTGAAAATATTTTTCAATAGCATTTTTGAGTTGTGAGCTTTTGCAAGAGGATTCTTAAGGCTCGAGCTTCTCTAAAACAGCTTATCTTCTTATAATTCTTACCTAAAGCTACTTTAAGGATGATGAATTATAGCATACAAAGTAATATACAGATACTAAAAAAAAAAAAAAAAAAAAAAAAAAGTTTATCATCCACAGAAAAAATAATTGTTTGAATTGGCCATCACTGAGTTCTTACATTTACAGCATAACAGGATTTGGGGGCACCCTGCTAAGAAGAATAGTTTTAGATATCCCCATTATTTGCTGATGGACGTCATGCTTGCTCCAGCTGTCAGGAACACAGCTGTTCTGTTTCCCTTTGAGTGATCAGTGGTGCTGATGCCCTTCAGCTAACATGTTCTTTGATAAGGTCCAGTGGAGAGCTGCAAAACAACTGAACATTTGGCTTCTTACAGAAAAATGGAAAAACAAATTTTGCAACAAATTGCATTTTCACTGCTGCCTGATATCATCCGATTAAAGTTGTTTGAATTGGTTCTAGTACAGTAACTTGGAAGGGTCCACAATAGAATATTTTTTCTTATGATTTTTAAAGCAGTTTCAGGGAAATGTTTCTGTCTATTAGAGAAGATGGTATCTTATTATTCTGTGCAACTTATTAAAACTGCCTAAAATAAAAGAATAAGAGCCCAAAGGCCATAGTTTGTAACTTCATTTTGAAACATATGTAGTCTGGATATGATTGCATCAGCAGAGAGGAAAATAGTGATAATACATCCCTGTTTCTCTTTCTGTGCTTGTCCCCTTAGTTATACAAAATCTTTCGTTTATTTTCCTCTGTCTTCCACGTGTCTTATCACATGTGCCAGGAGGAGGCTATGATCATCTCTGCTTCTTGTAGTGGGTGAGGAGACTGAAAGAAATTGAAGGATATAATCTGTAAGCATTTGACTTCATAGCTGGTGCCACTATCACAGTTTGTGTGTGTGTGTTGTTGTTTTCTCTGACAGTGGGACTGCCTACATCTATAGGGCTTGCAGTCAATATGAAGTTCTCTCCCTCCCCTCCCCGCCCCTCCCCTCCCCTCCCCTCCCCTCACCCTCCCCTCCCCTCCCCTCCCCTCCCATCCCCTCACCACTCCCCCTCCCCTCCCCTCCCCCCTCGCCCTCCCTCTCCCCTCCCCTCCCCTCCCCCCCTTCTCCCCCCTTCCCCCTTCCCTTCCCCCTTCCCTTCCCCCTTCCCTTCCCCCTTCCCCTCCCCTCACACTCCCCTCCCATCCCCCCCTCCCTCCGCCCCTCACCTTCCCCTTCCCTTCCCCCCTTCCCCTTCCCCCCCTTCCCTTCCCCCTTCCCTTCCCCCTTCCCTTCCCCCCCTTCCCTTCCCCCCTTTCCCTTCCCCCTTCCCTTCCCCCTTCCCTCCCCTCCCCTCCCCTCCCCTCCCCTCCCCTCCCTTCCCCTTCCCTCCCCTCCCCTCCCCTTCCCTTCCCTTCCCTTCCCTTCCCGTTCCCTTCCCTTTCCCTTCCCTTTCCCTTGCCCTTCCCTTCCCTTCCCTTCCCTTCCCTTCCCTTCCCCCTTCCCTTCCCTTCCCTTCCCTTCCCCCTTCCCTTCCCTTCCCTCCCTTCCCTTCCCTTCCCTTCCCATTCCCTTCCCTTCCCTTCCCTTCCCTTCCCTTCCCTTCCCTTCCCTTCCCTTCCCTTCCCTTCCTTTTTCTCCCTTCTTCCCTTCCTTCATTCACTTTGTCTTCCTTTCCTTCCTTCTTTCCCATTTCCCTGTCTTATATTTAAGACTACAGTATGACCTACATTAATAAATGCAAAGGGAATTGATGAGGAGTGAAAAAAAGAAGGCAGCGGGATAGAAGACTATGCCAAGGCAAATATAAGGAAAATATTCAGAAAACCAAGTGTTCTAGAAAGGTAAGATACTGCTTTCAGATGTTTTTCTGAAGACAGTTTTAAGATTCCTCTGCTCCAGTGTACTAAGACATATTATCTCTTGCTTGTTACTTGAACTCTTATTCAGTTTTCTCAAACTGGTAAAGTAGTACATGATAGAATCACGTTTGAATGAAATGAACTTCTCTCTGAGGAAAGAAGCTTTAGACTTCCTCATTCTCTTCCTCTCATGCAGAGAGAGTCATGCAGCATGCACAGTATTACATTAGCAGGAGAGAGATTTTAATTATATTCTGCTGAGGAAAATGAAGATTATATCCTAGGTCTGAACTTTCCTGTATTCTATAGAAATCATAGAATCACAGAATCATACAATGACATAGTTTACAAGAGACCTCTGCTGATCATTTAGAAGAATATAGATTCATAGAATTATAGAATCACAAGATTGGAAATGACCTGTAAGATCATCTAGTCCAACTGTCTTCTCATTACCATTGCTACCACAAACTAAACCATACCTCATAGCGCCTCATCCAGACGCCAGGGATGGCAACTCCACAACCTCCCTGGGCAGGCCATTCCAGTGCCTGACCACTCTCTGAGAGAGAAAGTTTTTCCTCATGTCTAACCTAAACCTCCTCTGGTACAACTTGCAGCCATTCCCCTGGGTCCTGAATGGAATGAAACATGCAGGCCCAAACTACAACATGTTACTCAGGTTACTTGTTAAACCAAATTTTGAACATCTATAGGGAAGGAAATTTAACATCGTATCTGGCAGAGCTCTTCCAATATCTGGTTAATGTGATCAAGAGTTTGAGCAGGGTTTATAATGAAAAAAGCAGACAAACTACAACAGCAAACATCCAGTTAGAGTTTTCATTATTCTTCTCTTTTTGCATCTCAGAATTTATCTCTAAATTCACTATATCCTCTCATTAGGGACAAAATGTTCCTGACTGAGTCTCCTCTACTTAAAGCTGAATAAATCTCTGTTGATTTTATTCATAATCTTTCTGTGAATAGAGGTGAGGATGATTGAACCCTAGATTCTGTCATTTTAAAAGATATAATTTTTCTGTTACCTCCTTCAAGGATATAATTGCAATTGGGAATTGCAAACATATGTTGAGATTCTGCAGAAACTATTCAGTCTCCTCTCAAATCCCCACCTGGCTTGGTGCCTTCACTAAAGATATGGTGAACACGATTGAAAATGTTTCTTTTCTTTTCCTAACAGACATGATAATGAGTAAATCCGAGTCATATCTTGACTCATTTTTTGCAAATGATACATTTATAAAATGAAATTCTTACAGTTTCTGCAAAGTCAGAAACTCTCTCACAGTTTTCTGTTAGAGTTTTTATATTTCATACTGCATGAGAGTGCTGTAAAGCCCCAGTTCAATTTTAGAATTAAAATATTTCATATTGAAATTTATTTTCTTTTTATCTGTGGAAGATGGATGGGTGTACATAGATGGAGGACCCTATGTAGATGGCTGTGGTCAATAAATGATTTCTCCCTCACTATAGTAGAACTGCATCAGTGCCTCCCAAGCATATAAAGATCAGTTCTACATATAAACTGAAAGATAGACTATTTGTCTCAAATGTCAGGCTAGAAATTTTGGTAACTTAGTATTTACTAAGTTACATCAGTATTGTTAAGCTGGAAGCAAATTAATTGTTACATAATATACATATTTCTTATAGATCTTTACTTTTCTTTAAATAATTATAAGCATAACCAATCTTCTCACTGGTGACAGTAACAGAAACCTGTTCTCTATCTATCTACCTTTCCTCTATGTAAATATCACATTAAATATTTATGGAATTTACTATTTGAGAATGAGATGTCAAAGGAAAACAGACAAGATGAAAACTCTTAATTTCTAAAAGAAACCATGATTTAGTGTTAAAGCTAAAGAGAGTTATAAGAGGGAAAAGAATAAAACAAACAATGACAACAGCAACAACAAATCAACTTTCTACAGGTATGAAAATTGAAAGTGCAGGTAGGCTCTTTTCCACCTAGCAAACATCTCTAGAGTTTGATTTTTAGCCTGTGTATACAATTCATTTCACAGAGCAGCCTTCAAATGTATGTCTGTTTCCTTCATGGATATTTCACAAATAAAAATATGCAAGTTAACAACACTATGGCAATCACCAAGGTAAAAGAAATAGTATCAGATTGTATAGATCATGGAATTAATTCTTTCATTCGGCTGTGTTTAACTGTTATCCAAACAAGTGTTCTGTAAATTTTAGCCATGGGGTCTCACAAATCTCTTTAGCCTGCAGAACAAAGTTTTTTGTTTGTTTGATTGTTTGTTTCAAAAGCATAGCTTTTTTTTTTTTTTTTTTTTTTTTTTTTCCTATGGAGTTGGTACATTAATAAGCTACAGAACCAAGGTAAAAATGGTGTTTCATATCAGCAACATCCAGCTTGACAGTAAGTCTTGAAAATGGTACAACACTGAGAACACAGAGGATCAGATCTTCTAGAGATGTGGAAAATTGAGTCTTCTGTGCTGTAGGACAACATGTGCTAGGACAATGAACACCATGAACAGCTTAACAAGTCTGCCCTATCCACAGAGCAGTGATCTATGTCGGAGAGATCTGGAATTATTTTCTCATATGAGACAGGAAGACTCCCTGTAGAAATTCTTCTGGTGTCTCTGATACAGTATCTCTACCTGTATTGAAATCTTGTTATGTACCTGTCTAACTACCTTTTTGTTGGTTTGTTTGTATTGTTGATCATCTGTCTGATTTTTTGCTTACACTGACAAAAGATCCAAAACACAGTAAAGGTCACATAACATATTACGAAGGTTAACAAATGTATCAACTATCTAGTCTTAGACAAATTTATAGAAAGTATATCCCTAGTAATAATTAAGCTACAAAGATGAATGGAAGATATTCACTATTGTTATACAGTCACATACACATCATAGGAAGCAGTACAAAATGTCTAATATTTCAAAGTGAAAACACCTCTTGGTAAACATTTCCCACAAGGATATCTTATTTCTATTACAATGACTCATTATCACAGAAAGTTCTTTTGTACAGTCAATTGATGACTTTGGCAACTTTAGCATGTTAGACAGAATCTTCATCAAGCTGGTATGCTTTACGAAAGATCATTCTATTCCCTCATGGTATTCACGAATCAATAAGAATGTTCCCTATGTCGAAGCAATATGACTACTGTTGACTAAACTATGTACTCTACATTCTGATAAAACAGAACTTCCCAGAAATTATTTTATTGCAGTTGTTTATATTTTTTAAGGAAAGAGGAATAAGGTCTCAATTTTTCATTCGTACTAGGCTCTATCAGGTACTCTATATCCTGTTGCTATTCAACTCCTCTGAGTAAAAGTCAGGTGTAATCTTTTACTGGAAATAAGATTGGAATGAAAACAAGGCGCCAGTTTCCAGAGAATATCACTGCTAATGCTAATCATATGTACACTGTTTAATTATAAGGGCATATTGAACAAAAGAGAGATTATAAACTCTGGTCTCTCTGGTGTGGAGTTTGGCTGAGCACTTTTGTAAATTACTTGATCTTAGCCACCTTACTTTTGTTCTCTAGAAGTCAATTTTCCTAAAAATTGGCTTTATGTCTGCACAACTGAAAGTAATGTATCATATTAACATTAGCTTTTTAATACAATGAAAACTAATTAGAAATACAGCAAATACATGCTAATCCAGATAGCAGCTTCTCATTAACAAGGTAAGATACTTCCATTATTTGTGCTCTTGCCTTCATTTCAGCTGACAATTTTTAGTAAAAGTGCTTCATTCAGCTCTTCTTTCAGAAATTTATTCTAGTCCAGGTAGAAGCACTATGATTTATGCCACCTTTCCTTGACCAGATGAGGAATGAAAGCAGGAGTAATGCATCAAAGGGTCTCCTCTTTTCATTCTCACAGTAAGTTGTAATTGCTTCACAACATGATGAAAATTTCTATTAAACTTTATAGTTACAGCAACATTACTCTCAGTAGACTGCAGTGCTCTTGGTCTGTAAAAGGAGAGGCTTGCTAGGTCAGAAAAGACCATTAAGGGAAAGGGGTCTTGATTACAGAGCCACTTAGTACTATAAGTCCTCTGGGACTCTGTTATTCCTTTCACATTTTTACTATATGAAGGAGCACAAAGGGCCAAAGCTATGTTAAACTGTTCCAGCAATTTAATTCTACCAGTGGTAGCATAGTAGAAGTTCTAAGTGTTTGACAGAGACAAAGCAATATCAAACATGGGAAATGCTGATAACAATGGGAAAAGACAGAATGCTGTCAAAGGGAAAGAAAACTTACCTTTATGGTTGATCCTCTGGCATTTGCAGAACTGTACAGACTATGTAGGAAAAGAGCTAGCAGATTATGGTAGGTGATTTTTCTAGGTAGTCATTCACCTTCATATGAATTTCAAAACAGTCAGCAGTGATGGCATTAAGTTTTAAGGAAAGGAATTCCAGATAAATGATTGATAATTGAGGTTGCTTTTTAGTAGATATTCTACACAGTTAACTATAGGATCACCAACAGACAACATGAAAAACAGATGTTGCCTGATACCAACTGCAAAAATACCCATCCTGCCCCATTCATATGCTGCTATTAAAGAAGAGTTTACAGAGACTTACAGAAAACAAAACAATGAAAAACACTGAAATTGAGGTCTCTTCTTGCTGAATCCTGCTTTAAGTGGTCACCTCCTTGTCTTGTAAGTGAAAGGGACAATCTGAGTAGAAGTGTCTTGATATGCTATTAATGAACTAGTAAAGGGGTAAGATGAGCTGAGCAGGAGGTGGAGCTGTTTTGAAGATTTTCATCTGGTTTCCAAGGAAACCATTTTTCAGTTATTTGCCTGTTCAGCACATCTGGTTCATTTGGACTCTGCCATTTTGAGAGTGATTAATGTGTTGTGGGAAAAATGAGTGAGAAAATAGTTTAAAGAATAAATGGAATAGTAGCAACATAAAATTTGTTACGAATATCCAGCTATGTTTCCCTTCTCATCTTTCTTCTCCTCCCAATTTTCAAAATAAAAAATTCTGGATGACATTTTATCTATGTTTATTTATGCCTTAGAAAGTCAAAGAAGCCCAATTCCTCAAATTAAATTAATCAGAGTAGACGCAGATAGCCAGTGTCTCTGTATATTAGTATTCCTGACACAAATAATGATCACTGATTCAAGTGTCTACTTCAGAAAACGAACAAAAAGACAAAGAAAAATGGAAATTTGAATTAAAAGCAAACAAACAAACAAATAATATATTTATGTTTGCAGATCACATCCTGTTATTCTCAAAAAACAAAAACAAAACAACATTTTGATCATCTATACATAAAGTAATAAGATAAAACAAGACTATTATTTCACCGGGTAGTGTAATATAAGAACAACGCTTTTAAGTAAAGTTTGCATGACAAAAATTTGGAAAATTGTCTTGTTATGTCGTGTTAAATTATTTGGCTTAAGGGCCCAAACCCATGAAATCGTGGGAATTTAATGTTTTGCAACAACTTTTAGCTTAACTATCTTGTTTCACAGAATAGTACTGAATGCTATTTTAATGCATCTCATTTTGTGTTTAGAACACAGGAAAAGGTA
>JADANK010000712.1:0-19754 GCA_021292215.1 Lophura nycthemera
GAAGGAGAAAAGGAGAGAAGGATGGGAGTGTACGGTGTGAGCGGGTTGACCAAAGCAGGAGGCACGCTCACAAAGCCTTTGGCAAGGTAAGTCCAGCGGCTTTATGAAACCCTCGGCCGCCGGCTCAGCACCAGCACCAGCAACTAGCACTCAGCATCAGCACTCACCTCAGAATCACACTAGGCACTCAGCCTGCCCGGGGAGCTCCCAGGGCGCTGGGGGATGTGTTGGGGGAAGGAGTCCCACGGCAGGGCAGGGCAGGAGCCTTCTCTGCCACAGCTGCTGCCTGGGGCAAGGGATCCGAATACACTGACCCCAATGTTTGCAAAGGCCTTTTCAGAAAGAACGGGGCAGGGAGTTTTCCATTTCCTGTTCTTAGGTAAGGGGAAAGGTTGGTGGCAAAACTGAAAGGACTGTGAAATGAACCTCTTGAGAATCCTGAACTGTACATTTTTTCAGTCGCGTTATGGAACAACCTCCTCAGGGCTTTAAACCTCTTCTCCCCAAAGGACGCACCAAGCTGAAATTACCGTAATTCTCGCAGGACAGAATAAAGCAACTTATCCTGCAAACCGGCAGTTTCTCTAACATAAGTTAAGACACTGGGGAGGGTGGGCCCTGAGTTAGATGGGGGTAAAAGAATGAGGCATGGAAATTGCCTGGAGGAAAATACCAGGGTCTGATGATGAAATTAGGAGATGAGAGGAAAGTAAGACTCCTTTATCCACCTCTTAAGGGAGGGGAAGCCGGAAAATAAATTCAAGATAAAGAGTTAAATGGACTTTTCCATAGAGGAAGACATTTTCTTTTATAGTGTAGAGGAGGAGGTCCTAAATGATCTTGACCGCCATTATTTTCTGCACCAGCACAGGATCAGCCCAGGAACTGCGAGCCCCAAGCAGCTCCATCAGCGTTCCTCCGGCCCTCGTGGCAAGGACACGCGGCAGCTGCAGCTCTTGCAGTTTCTGGCTCTTCTGGGCACTCCCGGCTCCCTCCTGGGCAACGGCCTCACACACGCCGAGCCTGGGCCCCCACTGCCTCCAAAACCCCCATGTACTTCTCCCTCCTCAACCTCGCCCTCCTCACCTGGGCTCACCCCCCTCCCCCAAAAACCATGGCCAATCCCTTGGGACCCAGGCCATCTCCTACACAGGATGCTTGCCCAACATTTCGTTTGTCTTTCTCATGTCAGCAGAATTCCCTTTCTCACCATCATTCCTATGACCGCCGGTCCTCTGCAAAGCCCTGAATACGAGACCTTATGGACGCAGAGCTTGGTGCCACCATGGAGCAGCGCCTGGGACTGGGCTCTCTTTGCCTGCGGCAACACGGCCAACAAATTTTTCTCAGCCACTGTGCCAAAGCAATCGGGTGGATCATTTCTTCTGGAAAATCCCCCCCCAGACTCAACTCTCCCGGGTCAAAACAGATTACCCCCAGGGGAAATTGGTTTTATTGTGTGTTAGTGTTTCTTGGGCCGTATTTGTTGTGGGTTGTGGTTTTTGTTTTGGTCCTTTATGCAGGATGCTTCAGGGCCGTGCTGAAGGATGCCCTCTAGCAGGGACGGCACAAAATCCTTCTCCACGTCCCCGTCCCCTCACCTGTCATTGGTCTCCCTCTTTTCTCAGCACTGTGAGTGCTTGCCTAACTAGACCCCCCTCCATCCCTCTCCAATTTAGGATCTGGTGGTTGTCATTTCTGTACTCAGAGTGGTGCCTCCAACACTGAAACCCACCAGCTACAGCATGCGAACCAGGGACTTCAAGGATGCAGTGAGGAAAATGATGCCGTGTCACGTTTCAGCAGGGAATAAACGTCTCACCTGTCTAGAACAAATGACTCCCAGTCCTTGTCCCTTAACACCAAAAACCGATATGGGTTTTTTTTAATTTTTATAAATAATTATTATTTAATAGGTACATATTTCTTTGTGGTTCATATTTATGTGTGTGTTTGTGTAATAATCTTTGAGTTGGGGTGTTATGAATTCCTTTCACTCTAGTGAGGCATCACCTGCGCCTCTTTCTCTGTGGCGCTGATGATGAAATGTGTGTCAGAGCGACTCTCTCACAGCCCCCCAGTTTCTCATCTCTATATCGCAGGCAATGAATGCCATCGCAACCGTGGAGCTGAAAATAGGCCCGATTAGCAAAAGGGATCAATGATTAGCCTAAGGACTAATAAATTAATTAGCAAAAGGAATCAGTGGTGTGCTCACCTAAAGTCGTTGTGTTAGCTTGCTTTGGTGTGTGAACAGCCCAGTTTTTATCAATGACCGCCACTGTTTCACAGAAGCACTGAACACTTTTTTTTGCCTCCACACCAGGCAACAAGGGCTGGTTCTTGGTGTGTATCAACTGTTGTGCAGTTAGAGTGCACCAAGATAGAAATTTGCTGATAGTGGCAAAACAAGCAATGGAAGTTTGCCCCACTGGGGTAAAAGAGCTAAAAGGTGAGGCCAGGGTGGCACGGTAAATGAAGAGGAGGATGAACGAAAGGGGAGGAAGTAGGTGCTGTGAGAAAGGAGACGTGGGTGGTAGGGGGCTGTGCTGGTGCACATCTCTGTAGCACTGCACGCATGCTGCCTGCCCCACAACACAGTGCCTTCACGGCTGGCCAGGCCGAGGGGACTGCCGCCTGTGAGGCAGTGGGGCCATGCTGCAGGGCTGGGACCCCAAATCAGCCTGGAACTCAACGCCCAGGTGTGCTGTCGGTCACCTGCCCCTTCCCCAGGTGCCCCCTGTGCTGCTGCTCTGGTCCTGCCCCTCCTCAACGGAATGGGGAGAAAAACACATCGCAACATTTTCTGGGTTGAGGCATAAAAGTGCTTTTTCTTCCCTTGCATAAAACCCAATGACAACAAATTGTTGGTTTAGTGGCTTCATATCAAATGCATTTTTTTGTTTGGTTTGGTTTTGTTGTTTGTTTTCCTGCACACTTTTGAAGCAGGTAATTGCATCAGCATCCCTTTCACCCTTAATATCGTATTTGGAACTACACGCTAACCCAGAACATCGCACACATTTGACTGATATTCTGTCTATTTTAATTTTATGGCTCATGCTTCCTCTCTGACTGTGAAATAACCCAGGGATATGCAGCTCTTCTTTCTCCTGAGAACCAGGTGTCTGAGTGTTTGTCTTCCATTGAACGTGAATGATTAGCTCTTAATTACCCATGCTTACATACATTGTGATGTGGTAATGCCAAGTAACAAAGTAATAAAACCATGAGACGGATGCGCGTAAAGTGCTTTGGATCATGTTCTGTGTCAGGGTGGATGCCAGACACAAGGCAGTGTCCCTCAGGGGTTTTCGTCTTGGCACTGCTGCTCTTCAGCATCTTCATCAACACACTGGGTGATGACATTGAAGTGCACCCTCACAGTTTGACCGACGAACACCAATGCTCAGAGGTGCAGTCGATCCAGTTGGAGAGAAGAAAGCCATCCAGAGGTACCTGGACAGGCTGGGGAAGTGGGCCCATGTGAAACTCAACGGTTCAATCAATGCAAGGTGATGAACTTGGCCCAGACAACCCAGTGTTGATACAAAACGGGGGAAGGATGCTCCTTGAGAGCACCCTGTGAAAAGGATTTGGGGTTGCTGGTGGACAAGAAGCTCAACACAAACTGGTAACATGTGCTGGCAGCCCAGAAAGCCAACTGTGTTCTGGGCTGCATTATAAGAAGCGTGGCCAGCAGGAGGGAGGGGATTCTCCCCCCTGCTCTTGTGAGGCCCCATCGCGAGTACTGCGCCGCGGGGCCCCAGTACAGAAAGGACGTGGAGCGCTGTGGAGGCGGGTCCAAGGAAGGGCCACTAAGAATGATCAAAAGCTGGGGCATCTGCTCGGTATGTGGAAAGGGTTGATGAGCTGGGCTTGTTTAGGCTTGGAGACAGAGAAGAGTGCAAGGTAGACCGTCATTTGTGGCCTTTTCATTCAGAGGGTCAGGAAGCACAGGGACTAGGTTGTCAAGGGAGGTGGTGGATGCCCCATCACTGGAGGCATTCAAGGCCAGGCTCGATGTGACTCTGAAGCCTGGTCGGCTGGTTTTGCATCCTGCTGGTGGCAGTGGGGTTGAAGCTAGATGATCCTTAAGGTCCACTTCAACTCTAACCATGCTATGACTCTATGATTCTATGATTCAGCGATAAACTGCGTGGGAAAGTGTGAGTACACTCGAGTAGTGTGTCAGTAAACCCTCAAGATAAGGTCTGCAGTAAAATCCTGAAGTAAAAAGTGCCGAGTAAGCCCAGAGTAAATTTTGTGTAAAGCCGAAGTCAAGTGTGAATAAACCTGACTAAACTGTTTGTAAACCTGGATACAAGAGTGAGCGATGCCGGAGTAAAGTGTGAGTAAACCTGGAGTCGAGTGTGAGTAAACCCTGAGTAAAGCATGTGTAAGCATGGAGTACACCATGAGAACACCTGGAGTAGAGTGTGAGTAAAACCCAGAAAAAAAGACTGAGTAAACCAGGAGAAAAGTGTGAGTAAACCCAAAACTGAGAGTAAGCCCAGAGTATAGAGTGAGTACACCTGGATTGAAGTGTGAGCAATACCTGGAGTAAAGTGTGAGTAAAATCCAAAGTAAGATGTGGAAACACACAGTATAAAGTGTGAGTAAACATGGAGTATTGTGTGCATAAATGTGGAGTAAAGTTAGAATAAAATCCAATGTAAGGTGTGAGAACACCCTGAGTAGTGTGTGAGTACACCTGGAGTAACGTGTATGAAAATCCAAAGAAAAGTGTGAATAAACCTAAAGAAAAGTGTAAGTAAAAGAGGAAACGTGGGAAAAGAGTCAGACCTGGAGGGAACGTTGGTGAGTGTTACACCCAGATTAAATGCAGGAGTAAGAACCTGGAGTAATGTTTGAGTAAACACAGATAAAAGTGTAAGTAAACTTGAAGAAAAGTTGGAGTAAACCTGAAGTGTTTGTACATTGGGAATGGAGTGTGAGTGATCCTGAAGTAACTGTGAGTAAACATGAAGTAAAATGTGAGAAAACCCATATTGTGAAGGCCCCAGTGCCAGAGTGGTGAGAAAATCCAGAACTAAAGTGTGAGTAATCACAAAGAAGAGTGGGAGTAAATCTGGAGAAAAGCATGAGTAAACCTGGAGAAAAGCATGAGTAAAACTGGTGTAAAGTGTGAGTAAATCCAGAAAAAAAAAAATGTGAGGAAAAAAAAATTGAGTAAAACCCGAACTAAAATGTAAATAAACACAGAGAAAGGTTTGAGTAAACCTGGAGTAAAGTGTGAACTTAACACTTAAAGAAAAGTTTGAGTAAACCTGAAGTGGAGTGTGAGAAAAAAGCAATAAAAAGTGTGAGTAAACCTGGATGAAAGTGTGAGTAGACCAGGAGTGAAGTGCAAGTAAAGCTCAGAGTAAAGTGTGAGTAAACACTGCAAATTTTGGCTAAACACTGAGTAAAGTGTGAGTAAACCTTAAGTAAAGCATCAGTAAAAACCAGAATAAAGTGTGAGTATACCTGAAATAAAGTGTGAGAAAACCTAGTGTGAGTAAAACCCAGAGTAAAGTCAGAGAAAACATAAAGCAGAAAGTAAAACCCAGAGTAGAGGGTGAGTAAAACCTGCAGAAAGATAAGAGAAAACCCTACACAAATTGAGAGTAAACCTGAAGTAGTGTGTGCAAAAGCCAGAGTGAAATGAGTAAAAGCGAAATAAAAGTGTGAGTAAACCTGAGTAAAGTGTAAGTAAACACGGAGTAAAGTGTGAGAAAGACCTGGAGTAAAGTGTGAGGAAGACCTGAAGTAAAGTGTGGGTAGACCTGGAATAGAGTGTCAGTAAAATCTGGAGAAAAGTTTGAGTAAATCCAGATTAAGTGTGAGTAAAATTGAAGAAAAGTTTGAGTAAACCTTGAGTAAAGTGAGAGTAAAAGACAAAAATATGTGTGAATAAAACCAGAGTAAAGTGGTGGAGGTTAAACTCGGTTCAAGTTGTGCCTAAGCCCTGAGTAAAGTGTGAGTAAACTTGGTGTAAACTGTGAGTAAAAACCAGGGTAGATATGAGTAAACCTGAGTATGCTGTGAGTACACCCAGAGTAGAATGTGATAGAAAGTCGTGTACGTGTGAGTAGTGACAGTGATTGGTATGAGATTATCTAGGAAGATAGATAGAGGAAGCTGTGAGCAAATCCTGGAGTAAAGTGTAAAAAAACCTAGATGTAAGACTGTATAAAACCGGGAGTAGTGAGTGAGGAAAACCCACAGAAAATTAAGAGAAAACTCAGTGTGAACTGAGAGTGTGAGAAACACGGTCAAGATCAAAAATTCTAATCAGGCAAAGAGCTTTGTGAAGGGCATTTTATTCATTATTGCAATAATGGGTGCACACCCCCTACTGACAAGGGAGAAATTGCACTAGTCAGTGTAATCCATTCCATTGTATACCCTGGATCCGACGCAGGTAAAGCCTCTCCTGGCACTCAGTGGTTGAGTGTCTCAGGCTCACAATCTTCTGACGCTGTTGCTACCTTACATTTCCATACCATGTCTGTTACCAGCCCATTGTTTTTAGGTGTGTTCTGTACTTTTTTATGGCAATAGGAGGACAATATTATCAAAAATTAGTGCACTCGTTCTGTTCTGTACCAGACTCTCCCCTACCTGGTATAATTACCTTACCTAGTGCCTGTGCCGATTCTACCCAGGTTGGAACACTCCAGTCTGAACCTTACTTGTTCAGCAGCTTTCTTTGTGACTGGAAATTTCCACTGCAAAAACACGATCTACCTCTCACAGGCTTTTATGCAGACTTCACTCTGGGTGTACTTGCATTCTACTCTGTGTGTACTCACCATTTACTCCGGGTTTACGCTTTTCTCTGGGTTTTAGATCACAAAGTACGATGGGTATACTTACACCTTACTTCAGGTTTTACTCACACTTGACTCCAGATTTTACTCACGCTTGACTCCAGAGTTAATCACACTTTTCTCTGGGTTTTACTCAGATTTTACTCTGGGTTTACTCAGACTTTACTTCGAGTTTACTTGCATTTTACTCCGTGCTGACTCTTACTTTTCTCCAGGTATTACTCACACCATACTCCAGGTGTACTCTCCCCTTCAAGTTTTACTCAGTTTACTTCATTTACTCAAGCTTTATTTTTACTGTTCTCCAGGTCTTACTCACACTGCACAACTGGGTACTCACACTCTATTCCAAGTGTACTCACACCTTGCTTCAGGATTTATTCACACTTTACTCTGGGTTCACTGATACTTTACTCCTGCTTTACTCTGACTTCAGGTTTTATTCACATTCTACTCTGGGTGTATTCACACTCTACTCCAGGTTTACTCACACTTTACTCTGGGTTTACTCACACTTTACTTCAGATTTACTTATACTTTGCTGAGTGTTTACTCACACTTTACTGTGGATGTACTCACAACATACTCCGAATTTAATCACACTTTACTTTGATGTCACTCATACTTTACTCTGGCTTTTCCTCATCCTTTACTCTGGATTTACTCATGCTCTACTCCAGGAGTGTTCATATTTTACATCAAGTTTACACATTTTTTACGCCAGGTTTACTCATACCTTACTTCGGGTTTTACTCACACTTTACTCCAGGTTTTACACATACTTTACTCCACTTTTTCCTCACACTTTACTTAGGGTTTAATAATGCTTTACTCAGTCTTTTACTCACCCTCTACACCAGGTTTACTCCAACTTTATTTCAGATTTTACTCACACATTATTTTGTGTTACCTCACACTTTACTCTGGGTTTACTTTTCTCTGGGTGCCCTCACACTTTACTCCGTGTGTGTCCATACCTTACTCATGTTTTTACTTGCAATTTCTTCTGGGTTTTACTCACTCTTTACCCAAGTTTTACTCACACATCACAGCAGGTTTACTCTTACTTTTCTCCTGGTTTTAATCACAGTTTACACTGGGTTTACACACACCTTACTCCAGTCTTTTCCAGCCTGAGCAATGATACTATGATTCTATATGGAGGTATATGTAGTCATAACTATTATACATTTCTTTCATCTCTCTTAGTAAAGAGCTTTATTTCAACCCACGTGTTGTACTTTGTTTTTTCCCAGTTCTCCTCAGCCATCCCACGTGGGGGGGGGGGAGGGGCGGTGCACAATCACTGTGTGGTGCTGAGCCACCTGCTGGTTTCATCAACCACCAGCAGCCATTTTGGGTGCCTGATGTGGGGGATGCAGTGGTTGAGATACCAGCAGCTCGTGTCCAGAGCAATTAGATCACACAGGGCTCGTGTGGTAAGTGATAACTGCTGGCCATGCGAGGCGAGTTTTTCGCATATTGATGGAGCTCGTTGGAAGCCTTCTCATGACGCTGCAAACTGCACAGCGCCTTGCTGCTCTTGCTTGTTTTTTCCCTGCTGCAGTGTTTGTCACCCAACTCCCTGGGGGCTGATTAGTTTTTTTTTTGTTGTTGTTTTTTTTTTTTTTTTTTCTTTTTTTTAATTTTTGGCTGTGCTGTTTTGGCTTGGCTTAACATCAATGAATCAAATTGTCAGCTGACAAAACTGAAGTTTTGGTGTGCATCAGCCTCGGCAAGTCATTGTTGGGTTTTGAAGTAATACTGTTACAAGATTAGTAAGATACACCCTGGCTTGTGTCCTCAGGGAGCCAGCTTATGATGGAATGTGGTAAGGGAGGACACTTTCCAGTGGTTCCTTCAGCCTCCTCCCTTCTCCTTCTTCAGTCCCGTAGAGCTTCAAGAGCTAGGTAACACAGCTCCTGAGAAGTTTTGTATATCAGTGGGATGTTCAAACAGGGTTGCTCCCTTACTACTTGTCATCATATGTTTTTCAGGTGTTACGTTTCAGATTAAACAATCATTCAAAAATATCACGGAGGATCGCCCCAAGGCCAGGATAGCTCGCTGGCAGGGATGTAGGGGCGGTCATAGGCATGTGCCTGGAGCGGCAGAATCCCCCAGGTGTTTGGGAAATTCCATGGAACTTCATCTCCAAGCAACTGCAGAATCCTGGAAAACTTGTATAATGTTTGGGGAAGGTCCTGCGGCTAGTCCGCTGGGAATCCTAAAGTGGCACAAATCACTGCAGTGGCCGGGCCAGGCCCCAAACCTACTGAGCTGTGTTCAGCACTCTTCAGCATCCTCAAAGCGGAAGAGAGCTGGTCTGCTGACACTCTGCTGCAGCATCTCCAAGTCTTGGGACGACCCTGCAGCAGATCCAATTCTTGTTCCCAATTCTTACAGGTTCATCCAGCACGGTTGCTCCAAGCCTGTTGTACAAACACTGCTGTCCACTCCTAACACCCTCACAATGAGCCCGGTGGTCCACTCCTGCTAACAGCTCCTGTAGCTGTTCTAAGAACTGTTATAAGAAAAGTAAAAGATTCCTTCCTCCAAAGGGAGGGTGCACTGTGGCCCAAGAGGTACAGCAAGGAGACCAGCCTGACACTGGGCAGTTCACATTGCTGACTAACGGACTGCAGCCGGCGCCCCGGAGTGCTGCTGTAGAGACAACTTCACTGTTGTGAGCACCCAGACCTTCAGGTCTGCCAAATGCAAGGACTCTAGGGCGGTGTGGCAGTGTAAAGAGACCAGGAATGAAAAGAGCACGAGTGCTGCTATCCGTTGGCCTGTAACTACCCCAGATCCTGACAATGTAGGGAGAGAGAATAGCTAAGGAACAGTAGAGTTTATTTTTTGCAAGGTAATTATAGTGTCTCTTAATATGGTTCCACAGTTACCTGATCCTCTTTGTGGAGAAAGAAAAGCATGGGAAAGAAGAAGTTGGGAAGAAATTGCAACAAGTTTTTTCAAGCATCATTGCACGTAAATAAAGCAGACAAAGAGTATATGTACGTAAATGAAAGAACTTCACTGGGAATGAGGGTGAGGAGGATGTGCACTTTATTGAAGCTGGGATATTGCATATTGCAACACTTTGCTGAGGGCATGCTTGAGCTCCTTGTTCCTCATGCTGTAGATAATAGGGTTGAGTGTTGGAGGAACTACCGAGTACAGAAATGCAACCATCAGATCCAGGGTTGGGGAGGAAATGGAGAAGGGCTTCAGGTAGGCAAACACTGCAGTGCTGAGAAACAGGGAGACCACGGCCAGGTGAGGGAGGCACGTGGAGAAGGCTTTGTGCCGTCCCTGCTCAGAGGGCATCCTCAGCACAGCCCTGAAGATCTGCACATAAGACACAACAATGAATACAAAACAGCCAAGTACAACAAGGGCACTAATTGCACTAAGCCCAACTTCCCTGAGATAGGATTCTGAGCAGGAGAGCTTGAGGATTTGGGGGATTTCACAGAAGAACTGATTGATGACATTGCCTTGGCAGAGAGGCAGTGAAAATGTATTGGCTGTGTGCAGCAGAGCATTGAGAAAGCCACTGCCCCAGGAAGCTGCTGCCATGTGGACACGAGCTCTGCTGCCCAGGAGGGTCCCGTAGTGAAGGGGTTTGCAGATGGCAACGTAGCGGGTACAAGTCATAGGACTGATGGTGAGAATGCATACTCCTGCTAAAAACAATAAAGAAAAGAAAAAGACGGTGGCAGCAACTAGGCAGAGGAGATGGCGCTGGTGTCCCAGAGGGAATTGGCCATGGCTTTGGGGAGAGTGGTGGAGATGCAGCCCAGGTCGAGGAGGGCGAGGTTGAGCAGGAAGAAGTACATGGGGGTGTGGCAGGCGGTGGTGGCAGGCTATACGGCGGTGCTGAATGAGGCCGTTGACCAGGAGGGCACCAGGTAGAGATGCCCAGCAAGAGCCAGAAGTGGCAGGAGCTGGCAGCTTGCCGAGTGGCTGCCAACGCCATCAGGAGTAACTCGCTGAGGGAGGCTGCGTTGGGCATCTATCTGGCAGTTCCTGGGCACGGATCCGGTGCACATGAGGGCAAAGACATGAGGGAGACAACAACAATTCTCCGGGATTCTGTCCCTCAGCAATCTATAAACGTTTTTTCTTATCTTTCTCTTTGGAAAATGTTGGTGTTAACTCCCTAACTTGAATTGTATTTTTTGTAGCTTCATAAAAAAAAAAAAAGTCCCTTAGGAAGGAGAAGTTGAGGAGCTCTTACTTCCTCTCAGTTCCTAATATATAAATCCACCTCCGGATATTTTCCTCCCTGAGCAAGTTTACATACTTATATTTTTACCGCTGTTTGTCACTCCGAGTTCCCCATCCCCATCCAAACCTTTTGCACATCAAATTCTGTTAGAGAAGATGCCTGGTTTCAGGATAAGTGCATTATTCATGTCTACATGTTCTGTCCTTCCAAGAAAGGTAAGAGAAGGTGAGCTGAAACAACTTCGCATGTGACACTTCCCCCCCGCCCAAAAAAAAAAAAATTCAGGAGTCGAAGAGCTGGGTTCAAAGTTGACAGCCCTTTAGATTTCAGCTCTAATTCCCTCCTTCCCTTCCTTATGAACAGAGAAATGGAAAAAATTGGAAAATCCCTGCCTTGTCTCTCCCTCTTGCAAAGCATCTTTGAAAACACTCCTGGGCTTTCAGTGAGCATAGCTGCAATCCCCCTTGCCAGGCAGCGCTGTGGCATGCAGAAGGCCCCTGCCCGGCCCTGCTGGGGGGCCCCTTCCCCCCAAACGTCTCCCTGCAGCGCGCTGGGCAGCTGCCACGGGCAGCCGTGAGTGGCCTGAGTTGCTGAGTGCTGAGTGCTGAGTGCTGAGTGCGGAAGTGCTTGAGGGCTGAACCTGGAAGGCCGGCAGATTCCTTGCCCCGCACCAGACCCTGGGGACAGCAGGGAAACTGCTCGCAAGGGACAGCCCTGGGGCACACCGGCTGCACCCCAGCTGCACGGAGCCTGCAGATGTCCTGGACAACGCAGCCCTTCAGGGCTGTTGCTCTGGATGCGGCAGCATGGAAAGCCCTCGGCTGGAGCAGATCTTTTT
This sequence comes from Lophura nycthemera, assembly GCA_021292215.1. Taxonomy (NCBI): domain Eukaryota; kingdom Metazoa; phylum Chordata; class Aves; order Galliformes; family Phasianidae; genus Lophura; species Lophura nycthemera. The sequence continues at coordinate 11,906 of JADANK010000712.1, forward strand.
CAATGATAAGGAAACAGAGTGGTAAATGCAGCCTGTTTTTGCAATGGGAATATCCCAAATTTAGTGATCCTTGCAGTAAAAGCCACTAGCACTGCCGCAAAATGAGAAACTTAACTTGTCAAGGGCTTGAGAAATGCTCCGCCAGTGGGAGCTCCTCAGCGCAGCTAAGGATGACACCATCCTTAAGCTCTCTTCCTTCTGCTCTCTGTCCACTTGGGCAGATCATGCCCCCAGCCCCGGCAGTGTGTTGCACATGCAGAGCTGCTCCTGGCACAGCTGGTCTCTCTGCAAGCACTGCCCACGTGTAGGAGCTCCCTGTTACCCAGGAGCCCAGAAAGCTCAGCAGCAGAGGAGGTCTTTCTATCCGCCATGATCTCGCCCTGCCCCTGATGTCCTGGGTCTCCATGGCGAACAGGCAAGCATCTGAAACACAACAAGCATCAAACTGCACTGTGAAATCTGCTGAATTACCACCAACGTCCACTGGACACTGAACAATACCGCAGATGGATAGCCATACAAGAGAGTGTTTGCTGACAGAAAGGACACACAGACAACAACAGGGAAGAAGGTGGACTTCCCTCTGGCAGGGCACTGATCCAGCTGAAGCAGTGCCGGCATCCAATCCCTGATGGAAACCCGTCAGCTTGAAATGAGATTCAGCTCCCCACGGACCCACAGGAGCTGGGATTTCCTACTGGTTCATTCAATGTGCACAAGGAGTTGCCTCTATGTGACTCCTTGCCTCTGAGTCCTGGTTCCCAGTGAGAGTCAGTTGCTCACACACAGACCCTGGGTGATGAAAATGGTGCCTGGTGCTCCTGGAATGAGTGCGAGTGCTTGTAAGTGGGTGGGAAATCCCTGAGATAGACACGTCCTTTCGAGCATCAGCTGAGGGCAAGAGAGGGGATAGTGGGTATTCCTTGTTCATCATAAATGGCAGACAGACTCCTGCCGTTAGGCACCCAAGTGACCCTTTTTCCATCCACCCATCTACATGGAACATGGAGTTTTTATGCGGATGACTAAATGGATCTTTCTCTGTGCTGTAGAAAGAGATGTTCTGTATAAGACTGTATATTCTGGAGGTCAAAGACTACAAGCCTAATAACATGTGCTTGTATGTCTCAACGGATGAAACAGTCATTTTTCCTATGGGCGCTCATGTGAATGGTATCAGAGCAGCCTAGTGTCATGCATTCCCTGGGCCCTTGTTCCACAGCACCCTCACAAGGATGCAGCTTGCAAATTCAGCACTGGGACCATTCAGGAAGCCATGGCCCTTCGCTTTGGGTCTGTGCTGGCTTGGACAACTTGGCGCCCCAAATGTGTGCATGCCCTTGTGCCACCGTTCATAAATACATGGAATGATAGGAGGGCCAACGGTATCCTGGGCCGGCATTTAGAAATGGTGTGGCCAGCAGGAGCAGGGAGGCGATCGTGCCTCTGTACTCAGCACTGGTGAGGCCACACCTTGACTGTTGTGTCCAGTTTTGGGCACATTGGGACGTTGAGGTGCTGGAGCAGTTCCAGAGAAGGGCAACGAAGTTGGTGAGGGGTCTGGAGCACACGTCTGAAGAGGAGCCAGCTGAGGGAGCTGGGATTGTTTAGTCCTGAGAAGAGGAGGCTCAGGGGAGACCTCACTGCCCTCTACAACTACCTGAAGGGAGGCTGTTGGAGGGAGGTGGGTTTTGGCCTCTTCTCCCAGGCAAATAATGACAGGACCAGAGAAAATGGTCTGAAATTGTGCCAGAAGGTTTAGGTTAGACATAAGGAAGAAATTATTCTCGCAGAGTGGTCCAGGCACTGGAATGGCTGCACAAGGGAGGTGGTGGAGTACGTCCGTCACCTGCAGTGTTCAAGAGGTGCCTGGATGCAGAGCTAACGAGATCTAGTTTTATGCTGTGTAAGTAGCAATGGTAAATGGGGAGAGAGTTGGGAGCTAGATGATCTTTACAGGTCATTTCCAACCTTGTGATTCTATGATTCTATGGATGCACTGAATCCAATATGCTTCCAGAATAGGATTATTTTTAATGTGTTTTATAGCACTACTGAGACACCAGCACATGCTTGGGGCGAGAGAGCTTTTGGTACAACTTGCAGGTCTGAGCGCTTGTTTGGAACCACAGGGAAGGTGGGTAATATGGCTTCCCAACTGGACTGTAGCACAAGTCCTTTACAATTGGGTGGGGCAAGAAGAACAGGAAGGGCCACTGCCCTCTGGGAGAATGCACGGAGGCTCTTCCTGGGGAATGGCGAGAGCAGCCAGGTCAGAGCGAATGGCAATGGCAAGCCGAGGAGAACCAACAGTGGTCGGCTCGCTGCTGTGTGATATGAAAGAGCAAGTGGAAAGGGGCCTCTGCAGACGATGGGAGCCCAATGTTGTTCAGGCCGTTGTCCCCTTCGGGGGCCCTTTCCACTGCAGGGACAGCACAGCAGGGCATACATTATCCAGAAGATCCCTGCTGAGCACAGATGGCAGCTTCTTGACCAAGCCATAGAGGAACCAGAGATGAGGGGTGCTCTGCCGGATCTCACACTCACTGGCAAGGAAGGGCTGGTGGGGAATTTGAAGGTCAAAGTGAACCTGGGCTGCAATGGCCATGGGATGGTGGAGCTGAGGAGTCTGAAGGGAGGGCAAAAGACAAGTTCACATCTTTGAGCTTCAGGAGAACATACCTTGGATTCCTCAAATGTCTGTGGGGTACAGAACAGCAGGGTAAGGGAATAGAGGGTATAGAGTCAAAAACTGTGGTAACTATCTAGGGGATCTTGGCTTCCAAGCAGAATACGTCCAATCGCGGAAAGAGCCAATAAAAATGTCGAAGTCCTGGCATGAAAGGGATGGATTGCATTGGTCTCACCCAAACACTGAAAGGAAGCGTGCAGGAAGTGGAAACAAGAAGAGGTCACCCGACAGCAATGCAGAGACTTTGACCAGCATACATGCTGAGATGAGTATAGGGAAGTCAGAGTTCAACTGAAATTGAATCTGCCCAGGCATATCAAAGACAAGAAGGACTTGTAGAAATATGTAAGCAACCAAAGGAAGGCTAGGGAGACTGTGGGCCCAGAGTTGAATGGGGCAGGAAACCTGGTGAGACAGGACATGGAAAAGCCTCTGATACTCATTTCCTTCCTGTCCTCAAGGTTTATCAGTTGGTCTGGGCTTCTTGGAATCCTAGGTGCCAGAGACAGGTGGGAAATGTTGGTGCAAGGCAGATGTCCTTGGTGAAGAAAGAGGTGATCAGGGAATACCTAAGCAAACAGGATCCCCTGTTGGAAGAAGCTGACTGGAATCATAGGATTTTGGAATGGTTTGGGTTGGAAGGATCTTAAAGACCATCCAGTTCCATCTGCCTTGCTGTGGGCAGGGCTGTCCCACAGTAGATCAGGATGCCTGGAGCCCTTGACATCTCAAACATCTCCAGGGATGGGGCAGCCCCATCTTCTCTGGGCAGCCTGTTCCATACCAGCTCCATGCCTCACATCATGATCTAGGAAATGTAGAAATTCCTTCCAAATGTCTAATGTAAATCTCTCTTTCAGTTTATTATCTTGTCATCCTAGCCCTACTATTCAGAAGTAATGTAAGAAGTCCGTCTCCACCTTTTTGTGTTTGAGCAAGACCATGGCTAGAAGATGGAAGGAAGGCATAATCGAGATGCCCCGCACCAATCCTCAACCCAAAGGAAAGAGTCTGCAAGTGGGAGATGATATAAATTGTTAACACTGCCTCAACTTCAAATATCTCAGGTTTTATTTCTCTTTTAAAAACTGAAAACCTCACATTTGAAGGATACTGGTCCTTATTTTTATTTATTTAGATATTTTTCCTAAAGGGACAGGTTTTCCAAACTTGTTAGTGCCTTCCGGTCAGGAAAAGCAGTGTGGCCAGTGCCAATCCCTGTGACCAAGCCCACATCCACCGCTGGCCTAAACCCGCTGCGTTTTGAGGCCCTCATCCCCAGTTTCCAGCTCTCCTAAAAATCAATGACCTGGGTTTGGGCGGTTTTTCACAGGCCACGGACACTCCTTCCCATCTCCCAATTCCCCCTCCCTTGCTCTTGTTCACTATGATACCTCCCAACTATCGGCGATCGGACCTTTCACAAAATTTTTCTGGGAACTTGCCCATCTCCCAGATGTGATGGACTCTTTCCCTCATTCCTTAGTGGACTGTAATCTATCCCTGTCTAACTAATTTCTTGTACAAATATTCCCAGTGAAAGACAAACCTCATTAGGTGCAGCTTGGTCAAGGCATGCAGTTGATCACTGTGTTTTACTATTCATTTAATTGCATCATGTCTACAATTGTTTGCTGGAAAAAAAAAAAAAAAAAAAAAATAGAAATCTTTCCTTGCCCATGTGCAGCTGGTTCTCTGAGGAAAGCCAGTGGGAGTTGGTGCAAAAGACTTTTAAAAACCCGGGGGTGATGCAAGGAGAAGGTGATGTGATAAAGATGAAAGTCCTAGGGAAGAATGGTAGAAAAGGGGGGGAAAAGTTAGGAGGACATTTGTCCTAAGTGACAGAAAACAAAGTCCATTAGGGACTCGGATCAATAAGGTTTGCCGTGCTCTTTAAATTCTTGTTTAAACCCATTAAAAAATAGTCCGTAAATGTTTTGGATTCAGTTTTGCAGTCTCCGATCCCTCCAGTTTGCTGCACAATTCTGAACACCTGAAGAAGAGACAGGAAGGCACAAGGGCACAGGAGAGCTTTCAAGTTGTAAGGGCCCCAGGAGGCTTTGCTGCTGAGTCCATCACCTCCAGTGACAGAGAAATCAAGAAGGCTCAAGAAAACAAATCAGAAGGAACGTAAGTTTCTTGGAGTATTAAGGGCCCACGAGGGCCATTGACAAAAGCTTCCCCGGACTTGTTAGAGGAAATAATTGAAGCCATGATTGCAGGCACCAACACTGGGAGGTGGCTGTGAGCGAGCAAAGTCTCCTTTTCGGTGAAGCGAAAGGCCAAGGCCTGATCCCCAGAGCCTTGGCAGGGAGATCGGGTCCCTCCCCGCTCCTCAGGCCCCTTCTGGGGCGTGGGATGGAGGTTGGGCTGAGTCAATGAAAGACTGTGGGGACAGCACTGCCAGCCTGCATGGGTGCAAGGAGCCATGAGGCCCAAGTGCCATGTGGGCAGGGTCCCATCCCAGGATTTGGGGTGTAGAAGGGCCCAGTCGAACAAGAGTCAGTACATAAACTTTGAACTTCAATTTCTCGTTCTATGCCCGACCTAATATCCCCATAGTTGTATGTCCTTTATGTTCTATATTTTCTTTAATGTTCTCAATGCCCGAAGTCACCCGTGCTCCAGGTGAAGGGGCGCAGTACAGAGCAGAGCAGGACAATCCCTTTCCCTCACCCACCCTGGCGAGCCAGCCATGCACCCGAGGACAGCTGGCCTTCCTCTGCCTGGGACACTGCGACTCACGTTTCCCATTGATGTTGACCAGGACCCCCAATCCCCTTTCAGGACTGCCTCCAGTTCCCTTTCCCAGTCAGTGTAATGTCCAGGGTTCCCACCCCAGGTGCAGAATCCGGCACTTTTCTTGTTAATATTTACAATTGGTGTTCCAGTTTCTCAACTTTAGAACCCCTTCTGAACCTCCCCCCTCAAAGGGAAACATTTTTCCCGTTTGGGGTTCTAGCAAACTGGTAAACATTCATCCTCACAAGTTTAAAAAATTAAAAAACGGCCTAAAGGGCCCTGGGGAAACCCCTGTGACCGTCCAACCTGATGAACCCCTTTGTAACTCTTTGGCCAACTGCACTGCTCACCCGCATTTTTTTTTCGCTGTTGGCGGAATTTTTCCAAAGAATTATCTGGAAACAAAAGCTCCAGAAATCCAAAACATAACTCTCTATTGGTCAACCAGATGTGATTTTCAAGAAGGAATAAGTTTTTAACGGAATTTTCCCCTTGAACGTGGGCTTGACCATGCGTTTTCTCTAGGTGGGTTTTTCAGTAAACCAGCAACTTTTTTTGTTTTCCAGGCACGAATGAGACGAAGCCTTGGAATGGCCTAGATAATCTTTCTTGTTCTTCTTTAAAACTGGAACAAAGATTGACATCTTCCTGTCAAGTGGGTACTTGCATGACCCTAGACTTCATCTGATTCCTCTCAAATGAGAGCCCAGAGCAAACTAATAAGGTGTCATCAGTGAAAGAATGTAGATGTGTCATATAGCTTTGTAACACCTTGAACTCCAGAGGACGCCACAGATTCTATGAGAAAGAGTATCAAAAGCTCCACTGAAATCAGCTGGCTTCCCTTGGTCAACCAGATGGGTGAGCACTTCACAAAAGGACGTTAAGTTAAACAGGACCTTCCCCTCACTAGCAAGCATTGCCTGTGACCAATGACAGAATTCTTCTTACTTCATCTTCTTCAGGTGTTTTTCAAAACCCCGCAAAATTTTTCTCCATAAATTTTAACAACCTGAAGACAGTGAGACAGACAGGTCCTTTGCGGGGTCTTCTTCTTACTTTTTCTTTAAAACTGGAACAATTTTTTGCCACTTCCTTCAACTGGGAAGGCATACCCCAACTTCTTCGATGCCATTTCAAGTGAGAGCCCAGAGCAAACAACTAAGGTGTCATAGTGAAAGAATGAGTATCATAGCTTTGTAATGCCCTTGAACTCCAGAGTTGCCACAGATGGAGCAGAGAGGAAGTCGGCTCTTGTGTCTGACTCATCCTTTGGGCAGCAGAAGGACCAAAAATGCTCCATGGGGACAGGTGCAAAAGGCACATGGGGCCCAAGCACAGGGGCTTGGGGCATTTAGATGGCCAAAGAACACCCCTTCGGCCCCACGAGCCAGGAGGAGCGTCTGTCCACAGATTTTCCACCCAGTTCACAAGCCAAGCACACAGCTAGGATCACCCCAGGCACCTTGGTCATCTCTGAGTGCCTGTGTGTACATCATCCCTGTTGAAAAAAGGGCAAGGATTCAGATAAAGGGGCCACACAAGGCACCTCACGGGCAGATTAACTCACTAAAGGACCCCAGCTCCCATGGTTCTGGAGGAACGATCCATTTCTCCCCAGGGTTTCCATCACGGATGGATCCTAAACCAGGTTAGGGCGGGATGGCCTGATAGAATCAAACAAAGGGAAATGGCTTTAAATTTAAAAAGGATAACCTGAGGTTAATGTTGTAAAGACATTTTTAAATGCCAGGCATGTAAAATATTGCCCAAAAGAGGCGTGGATGCCCCACCTTGAGGCATTCAAGGGGCAAAATGATAGATGCGGGGCAAACTGATCTGGTGTTGAAAAACCCGGCCCATGGCGGGGGATTAAAACAGGTGATCTTTCAAGTCCCCTCCTACCTAACGTTTCTATATTCTGAAATATGAACTGCATTTACATCAAGCGGTGTTTCCAGAGGTGATTGCTTTTCTCATGGCAAACATCTTTTTATTAAAAAAAAAAAAAAAAAACATGCTTTTGGAACCGGGACATGTGGTGATTAACTGAGCTGACTGGTAGTACTTCTCGGGAGACCCTGCAGGGATGTCTCCCTGGAGACCAATGGAATTCTCCATGGAAGAAGGAATCACATCCCGCGCTGGGGGCTGGGGGCTGGGCCCTGGACACAGGGAGCTCATCAAGTGGGCAGCCTGCAGAGAGACACTGTCCCAGGAGCACTTTCTGTGCACCAGAGAATTGCTGGGGGCAAAACGCAGGAGACAAGAGGAAGGAAGAGAGTTTAAGGCTGCTTTGCATGTTAGCAGGCGTGAGCTCACGGAGGAGTGTTTCTTTGCAGTCCTTGACCAGGTAAGTCTCTCACTGCAGGCAAGAATGGGTTTGACCAAAGGGATCACTAAATTTGGGACAAT
>JADANK010000713.1:0-19212 GCA_021292215.1 Lophura nycthemera
GGGGACTAAATGGGGGCATTGGGGGACATTTTGGGGCAATTTGGGGGGCTTGGACCAATTGGGGAATGGGGGATTGGGCAATGGGGCAATGGGGGGCATGGGGGATGGGGGCTTGGGGACACTGGGGGGCATTGGGGACACGGGGCATTGGGGGCGGGGGGCAAATGGGGAAGAAGAATGGGGACGTGCCCACGTGTGCCATCCCAATGCCCACCCCAGTGTCCCCCCAGTGTCCTCCCGGTGTCATCCCAGTGCCACCCCGTGTCCTCCCAGTGCATCCCAATACCCATCTTCCCCACCCCAGTGCCCACCCCAGTGCCCCCAAAGTGTCCCCCCAGTGTCCTCCCAGTGCCACCCCAAAATATGTCCCCATCCAGTCCCACTCCAAACCCATCTTTCCCATCCCAGTGCCCACCCAGTGCCCCGTGGCTCCCGTTGCCCTCCCGTGCCGCTCCAGTCATCCCATTCACCCAGTGCCACCCCGTCCCTCCCGTGCCATGCCAGTGCCATCCCAATACCCATTTTATCCCCATCCCGTGCCCTCCCAGTGCCCCCCCCGTGCCCTCCCATTGACCCAGTGCCTCCCCAATGATTTGGGTCCCCCCAGTGCCTTCCCCGGTACCCCATAATTTTTCCCCCACCCCAGTGCCCCCATGCCCCCCAGCCATCCCGTGCCACCCCCTCCCCCAGTGCCCAAAACCCATTTGTCCCCATCCCAGTGCCCCCCCTTCCCCCCCATTGCCCACCAATACTCATCCCAGTGCCATCCCAGTGCCACCCCAATTCCCATCTTGTCCCCATCCCAGTGTCACTCCAGTGCCATCCCAGTACCCATCATGTTCCCATCCCAGTGCCATGCCAATGTCACCCCAGTGCCATCCCAGTGCCACCCCAATACTCAGTGCCACCCCAATACCCATCATGTCCCCATCCCAGTGCCATGCCAATGTCACCCCAGTGCCATCCCAGTGCCACCCCAATACCCATCATGTTCCCATCCCAGTGCCATCCCAATGTCACCCGCGTGCCATCCCAGTCCCATCCCAATATCCATCCTATCCCCATCCCAGTGCCATCCCAGTCCCCATCCCTGTGCCATCCCAGTGCCACCCCAGTACCCATCATGTCCCCACCCCAGTGCCATCCCAGTGCCATCCCAATATCCATCCTATCCCCACCCCAGTGCCATCCCAGTGCCACCCAGTGCCATCCCAGTGCCATCCCAGTGCCCATCATGTCCCCACCCCAGTGCCAATCCCAGTGCCACCCCAATATCCATCCTGTCCCCAATCCCAGTGCCATCCCAGTGCCATCCCAATACCCATCATGTCCCCATCCCAGTGCCACTCCAGTGCCCATCCCAGTGCCATCCCAGTGCCACCCCAGTACCCATCATGTTCCCATCCCAGTGCCATCCCAGTGCCATCCCAGTATCCATCTTATCCCCATCCTAGTGCCATCCCAGTGCCCCCCCAGTGCCATCCCAGTGCCATCCCAGTACCCATCACGTCCCCATCCCAGTGCCATCCCAGTGCCACCCCAGTGCCACCCCAATATCCATCTTATCCCCACCCCAGTGCCATCCCAGTGCCACCCCAATACCCACCATGTGCCACCCCAATACCCATCCTGTCCCCACCCCAGTGCCCCCCAGTGCCCCCCAGTGCCCCCCACGCCGTACCTTGACAGCAGCGATGCAGGACCTCTCGAGGCCCCGCTGGGTTTCGGGTGGCAGGAGGGGCCCCAAATCCTGCGCCTGCAGCAGCGCCCCGATCTCGGGGTGCCCCAACACCTCCCTGCGGGCACAGGGACAGCTGGGTGCCAGGGGGGTCCCATGGGTGGCACAGGGGGGTATAGGGAGCTATAGGGTCCCATAGGGGGCACTGGGTGCCAAGTGGGTCCTATGGGTGGCACAGGAGGGCATAGGGTGCTATAGGGTCCCATAGGGGGCATTGGGTGCTATAGGGTCCTATGGGGGGCATAGGGTGCTATAGGGTCCCATAGGGGGCACTGGGTGCCAGGGGGGTTCCATGGGTGGCATAGAGGGGCATAGGGTGCTATAGGGTCTCATAGGGGGCACTGGGTGCCAAGGGGGTCCCATGGGTGGCACGGGAGGACATAGGGTGCTATAGGGTCCCATAGGGGCATTGGGTGCTATAGGGTCCTAGGGGGGCATAGGGTGCTTATAGGGCGCCCATAGGGGGCACTGGGTCCAGGGGGCTCCCAGGGGTGGCAGGGGGGGATGGGTGCTAAGGGTCCCATAGGGGCACTGGGTGCCAGGGGGTTCCAGGGTGGCATAGGAGGGGCATAGGGGCTATGGGTCTATAGGGGCACCGGGTTGCCAAGGGTTGGGGTCCCAGGGTGGCACAGGGGGATAGGGAGCTAGGGTCCCATAGGGGCCCTGGGTGCCAGGGGGTCCAGGGAGCACCGGGTGCCAGGGGGTTCCATGGGTGGCATAGGGGGGTATAGGGAGCTATAGGGTCCCATAGGGGGCAGTGGGTGCCAGGGGGGTTCCATGGGTGGCACAGGGGGGCACAGGGAGCTATAGGGTCCCATAGGGGGCATTGGGTGCCGGGGTGTATGGGTGCATAGAGGGCATGGGGTGCTATAGGGTCCATAGGGGACATGGGTGCCAGGGGGGTCCCATGGGTGGCATAGAGAGGCATGGGGTGCTATAGGGTCCCATAGGGGACCTGGTGACAGGGGGTCCCAGGGACAGCGGTCCATGGGGGTCATGTTCATACGGGGGCATAGGGAGCTATAGGGTCCCATAGGGGGACTTGTGCCAAGGGGGCCCATGGGTGGCAACAGGAGGGATAGGTGTATAGGGTCCCATAGGGGGCAATTGGGGCTCATAGGGTCTATGGGGACTAGGCGCTATAGGGTCCATAGGGGGCATTGGGTGCCAGGGGGTCCAGGGACACTGGGTGCCAGGAGGGTTCCCAGGGTGGCATAGGGGGCATAGGGTGCTATCGGGTCCCATAGGGGGCAATGGGTACAGGGGGGTCCCATGGGGGCATAGAGGGGCATAGGGCCTAGCTATAGGGTCTCATAGGGGGCACTGGGTGCCAAGGGGGTCCCATGGGGGCGGAGGCCATAGGGTTGCTATAGGGCCATGGGGGCATTGGGTGCTATAGGGTCCTATGGGGGCAATAGGGTGCTATAGGGTCCCATAGGGGGCAACTGGGTCCAAGGGTCCCATGGGGTGGCTCAGGGGGGCAATAGAGTGCTATAGGGTCCCATAGGGGCACTGGGTGCTATAGAGTCCTATGGGGGGCATAGGGTGCCATAGGGTCCCATAGGGGGCATTGGGTGCCAGGGGGGTCCATGGGTGGCACGGGGGGGATAGGGTGCTATAGGGTCCCATAGGGGGCACTGGGTGCTATAGTGTCCTATGGGGAGCATAGGGAGCTAATGGGTCCCATAGGGGCATTGGTGCCAGGGAGGTCCCATGGGTGGCATAGAGAGGCATGGGGTGCTATAGGGTCCCATAGGGGACATTGGGTGCCAGGGGGGTCCCAGGGACAGCTGGGTAGCACAGGGGGGCATAGGGTGCTATAGGGTCCCATTGGGGGGCACTGGGTGCTATAGGATCCCATGGGTGTCCCCATGCCACGGGTCCCCAACCCCATGGGAGGTGCTATGGGATCCTCGGATGTCCCCATGCATTGGGGTCCCAGAATCCCATTGGGGATGGGGTCTCATAGGATCTCAGGGGGCCTGGGTGCCAATAGGGTCCCAACCCCCAATTGGGATGGGTGCTTAGCGACCCATGGGGTTCCCCCACCCCATGGGGTCCCCAAACACCCCATTGGGAGGGTGCTATAGGATCCCATAGTGTCCCCCCACCGCCATGGGGTCCCCAGTTCCCAATGGGATGGGTTGCTATAGGGATCCATGGGTGTCCCCCACTGCCATGGGGTCCCCAGTATCGCAATGGGATGGGTGCTATAGGATCCATGGGTGACACTGGGTGCCATAGGGTCCCCAACACCTCAGTGGGATGGGTGCTATGGGGTCCCATGAGTGTCCCCCACCGCCATGGGGTCCCCAGAATCCCATTGGGATGGGTGCTATGGGATCCCATGGGTGTCCCCCACTGCCACGGGGTCCCCAACACCCCATTGGGATGGGTGCTATAGGATCCCCCGGATATCCCCCACTGCCACGGGGTCCCCAGAATCCCATTGGGATGGGTGCTATGGGATCCCCCAGATGTCCCCCTCTGCCATGGGGTCCCCAGTATCCCATTAGGATGGATCCTATAAGATCCCATGGGTGTCCCTCACTGCCATGGAGTCCCCAGTATCCCATTCGAATGGGTGCTATAGGATCCCCCGGATGCCCCCCACTGCCATGGGGTCCCCAACACCCCAATAGGATGGGTGCTACGGGATCCCATGGGTGTCCCCCACTGCCACGGGGTCCCCAACATCTCAATGGGATGGGTGCTATAGGATCCCCCGGATGCCCCCCACTGCCACGGGGCCGGCCGCATCCCACCTGGTGTAGGTATTGCGTCCAATCCAGAGCAGAATACAATCCGGCACCGCCAACGGTTCTGTGCCAACGCCACCAACTGCGAGCCAAACGCCCGGTGATACCCCCTGGGTAGACCCCAAAAGGTCGTAGCCGGCCGGGTAAACGGGCCCACGTGGGAACCTGGCCACCCCAAATCCCCCAACAGCCCTTCCGGCCAACGCCGCCAACCGGGTCCCAACCCGCCCCCCCCACCACCCACCCCCCAACCTTTCCGCGGCCCGCCCTCCCCACCGCCTCTTCCCAACGCCGGGAAGCCCCCGGGGGCGACCGGGGATTCCGAAAGGATGCCGGGCATCGCCCTCCCTTCCTCCGCTCCAAAACCGGACCCAACGGAGGGGAGGGGATACGGCCGGCCCCGACGGAACCATTCCCACCACGGGCCCAAAGCTGCGCCAAAAAGGGCGTCGTAGACAGGCCACCGCGGGTCGGGGGCCAGGACGGCAGGATGGGAGGACGGTGGGTGATGAGGTTGGTGGCGACGTAGGAGGCCATGGTGGAGCACCGGCTTCCAGACGGAGATTGGGCGCGGCCGCCACCAGGTCGCGGCCGGACCTCCGGATCTCCACATGCGGGGTCCCAACGGTCCCACCCCACGATCCCACCCAATACCCTCCCGCCCCCCGGTCCCATCCCAATGACCCCGTACCCCCAAAGCCCATTCCCAACGTCCCTCCCAAACCCATCCCCAATGATTTCGACCCTAATGATCCCGTATCCCAAAGCCCCATTCCAATGATCTCATCCCAATGATCCCATCCTAATGATCCCGTATCCCAAAGTCCCATCTCAATGATCCCATATTCCAAAGCCCCATCCCAATGATCCCATCCCAATGTCCCCATATCCTAAAGTCCCATCCCAATGACCCCATCCCAATGATCCCGTATCCCAAAGCCCCATCCCAAAGTCTCATCCCAATGATCCCATCCCAACGATCCCATATCTCAAAGCCCCATCCCAAAGTCCCATCCCATTGATTCCATCCAATGTCCCCATCTCCCAAAGTCTCATCCCAATGACCCCATCCCAGTGATCCCGTATCCCAAAGTCCCATCCCAATGATCCCATCCCAATGATCCCATCCTAATGATCCCATATCCCAAAGATCCCATCCTAATGATCTCATCCCAATGATCTCATCCCAATGATCCCATATCCCAAAGCCCCATCCCAATGATCCCATCCCAATGATCCTATCCTAATGATCCCGTATCCCAAAGCCCCATCCCAATGATCTCATCCCAATGATCACGTATCCCAAAGCCCCATCCCAAAGTCCCATCCCAATGATTCCATCCAATGTCCCCATATCCTAAAGTCCCATCCCAATGATCCCATGCCAATGATCCCATCCCAATGATCCCATATCCCAAAGCCCCATCCCAAAGTCCCATCCCAATGATTCCATCCAATGTCCCCATATCCCAAAGTCCCATGTCGAAGTCTCATCCCAATGATCCCATGCCAATGATCCCATCCCAACGATCCCATCCCAATGATCCCATCCCAATGATCCCGTATCCCAAAGCCCCTCCCAAAGTCTCATCCCAATGATTCCATCCCAACGATCCCATCCCAATGATTCCATCCTAGTGATCCCATATCCCAAAGCCCCATCCCAATGATCTCATCCCAATGATCCCATATCCCGAAGTCCCATCCCAATGATCCCATATCCTAAAGCCCCATCCCAAAGTCTCATCCCAATGATCCCATATCCCAACGTCCATCCCAATGACCCCATCCAATGACCCCATATCCCAATATCCCAACCCAATGTCCCCATCCCAATGTCCCACGTCCCAATATCCCAATCTCCATCCCAACCCAAAGACCCCATCCAACGTCCCCATGTCCCAGTGTCCATCCCAACGTCCCCAACCCCACACCCCACTCACCGGACAGTGATTCCTTTCTGCTCCCCTCGCTCTTCCTCCCCTCCTCGTCCCCGTCCCCATCCGTGGCCGCATCCCCATCCCAATGACCCCATCCCAATGACCCCACCCCAGTAATCCCATCCCAATGACCCCATCCAATGTCCCTACATCCCAACATCCCATCCCAATGTCCCATCCCAATGTCCTGAACCCAACAACCCAACCCAATGCCCATCCCAATGACCCCATCCAACGTCCCCATGTCCCCATGTCCCATCCCAACCTCCAACCCAATGACCCCATATCCCAATATCCCAACCCAATGCCCATCCCAACGTCCCCATGTCCCATCCCAACATCTCCATATCCCAACATCCCAACCCAATGTCCACCCCAATGTCCCCATACCAACATCCCAATCCAATGCCCATCCCAAACACCCCATCCAACATCCCCATGTCCCAGTGTCCATCCCAACGTCCCCAACCCCGCACCCCACTCACCGGACAGCGGTTCCTTTCTGCTCCCCTCGCTCTCCCTCCCCTCCTCGTCCCCGTCCCCATCCGTGGCCGCATCCCCATCCCAATGACCCCATCCCAGTGATCCCATCCCAATGACCCCATCCAATGTCCCTATATCCCAATATCCCAACCCAATGTCCATCCCAACATCCCAACCCAATATCCCATCCCAATGATCCCATCCAACATCCCCATGCCCCAACGTCCATCCCAATGACCTCATCCAATGATCCCATATCCCAACGTCCCAACCCAATGCCCATCCCAAAGACCCCATCCAACGTCCCCATGTCCCAGTGTCCCATCCCAATATCCATCCCAATGACCCCATCCAATGACCCCATATCCCAACATCCCAACCCAATGCCCATCCCAATGACCCCATCCAACATCCCCATGTCCCAGTGTCCCATCCCAATGTCCCATCCCAACCTCCATCCCAAAGACCCCATCCAACGTCCCCATGTCCCAGTGTCCATCCCAACGTCCCCAACCCCACTCCCCACTCACCGGACAGCGGTTCCTTTCTGCTCCCCTCGCTCTTCCTGCCCTCCTCGTCCCCGTCCCCATCCGTGGCCGCGTCCCCATCCCCCGCCGCCGCCGCCGTCCCCTTCTCGGCTCCGTCCCTCCTTCCTTTCGTCCCCAGGGCCATCCTCAGCAACGACCCGCGTTTGCACCCCGTCCTGTCCCCGATGGGTTCCACGCTTCCTTTCCTCCTCCCCGGGAACCTCAACAGGACCCCAAAATCCTCCGACCGACGCCGCTGGCCCCGACCCCGCTGGCCGTCCCCCTCCCCGTCCCCGTCGCCCCCTTTGGGTCTTTTGGGGCGCCCGAAGGCCGTCAGCCCTACGAGGCGCTCGAGGGTGGCCCTACGGCGGTAGCGGCTCTCGGGGTGGGACACGAAGGGATCCCCGTCCTCCTCGTCCCCCCCCCCGGCCCCCCCTTCCTTCGGGGGTCTCTTCAGGAGCGGCATTGCCTGCGAATGGGGAGAAATGGGGGCCGTGGGGTGGTGGGATTGACTCGGCGCTCAGCACCGCCCCGTAAGTGTGACAAATCCCCGTGCAAATCCCAGCCCTGTCTCCCTAACTGTGAAATTCCCATGCAAATCCCATCGTTGTGACCCCATGTGTGCCAAATCCCCGTGCAAATCCATCATTATAATCCTATAAATATGACAAATCCCCGTGCAAATCCCATCATTATGATCCCATAAGTGTGACAAATCCCCGTGCAAATCCCATCGTTGGGACCCCATGAGCCAAATCCCCGTGCAAATCCCAGCCCTGGACCCCATCAGTGTGCCAAATTCCTGTGCAAAACCCATTCTTGTGACCCCATGTGAGCCAAATCCCCGTGCAAATCCCAGCCCTGTCTCCCTAACTGTGAAATCCCCGTGCAAATCCCATCGTTGTGACCCCATGTGTGACAAATCCCCGTGGAAATCCCATCATTACGATCCCATAAGTGTGACAAATCCCCGTGCAAATCCCATCGTTGTGACCCCATGTGTGCCAAATCCCTGTGCAAATCCCATCATTATGATCCCATAAGTGTGACAAATCCTGTGCAAATCCTATCGTTGTGATCCCATGTGAGCCAAATCCCCGTGCAAATCCCATCGTTGTGATCCCATAAGACAAATCCCCATGCAAATCCCATCGTTGTGATCCCATAAGTGTGCCAAATCCCCGTGCAAATCCCATCACTGTGACCCCATGTGAACCAAATCCCCGTGCAAATCCCATCATTGTGACCCCACGTGTGCCAAATCCCCGTGCAAATCCCATCACTGTGACCCCATGAGCCAAATCCCTGTGCAAATCCCATCGTTGTGATCCCATGTGTGACAAATCCCCGTGCAAATCCCATCGTTGTGAAGCCATGAGCCAAATCCTCGTGCAAATCCCATCCCCACCATCCCTTAAGTGTGTGCAAACCCATAAGTGTGCAAAGCCAAGGTCTGCGACCCCATAAGCGTGCAACCTCTCCATACGATCCCATCTTCGCAATCCCAATATGTGCCCAACCCGATAAGTGTGCAAACCCCATAAGTGTGCATACCCCATAAGCGTGCAAACCCTTCACACAGCTCCACATTTGCAACCCCATAAGACTGCAACCCCTCCGTGCAACCCCATATTCGTGACCCCCATCAGTGCAAAACCCCATAAGCGTGCAAACCCCATGAGTGTGCAAACCCCATGAGCGTGCAACCCCTCCACCCAGCTCCACATTTGCCACCCCATAAGTGTGCAACCCCTCTACGCAACCCCATATTCACAACCACCACCAGTGCAAAACCCCATGAGCGTGTAAACCCGACGAGCGTGCAACCCCTCCATACCTGCCCATATTTGTGACCCCCATCAGCCACCCCATAAGTGTGCAAACCCCAGAAGCGTGTGTACCCCATAAGTGTGCAAAGCCAAAGTGTGCAGCCCCATAAGCGTGCAAACCCTTCACACAGCTCCACATTTGCCACCCATCAGCACCCAACCCCATAAGTGTGCAACCCCATAAGTGTGCAACCCCAGATTTGTGACCCCATCAGCACCCAACCCCACAAGCGTGCAAACCCCATAAGTGTGCAAACCCCATAAGTGTGAAAAGCTAGTCTGCAACCTCTTAAGTGTGCAATCCCTCTTTCAAGCCCTCTGTACGACCCCATAAGTGTGCAACCCCATAAGAGTGCAACCCCTCCATACCTCCTCATATTTGCGACCCCCATCAGCACCCAACCCCAGAAGCGTGCGTACCCCGTAAGTGTGCAAAGCCAAAGTGTGCAGCTCCATAAGCGTGCAAACCCTTCACACAGCTCCACATTTGCCACCCCACAAGCGTGCAAACCCCATAAGCGTGCAACCCCAGATCTGTCACCCCATCAGCGCCCAACCCCACAAGCGTGCAAACCCCATAAACGTGCAAAGCCCATAAGTGTGAAAAGCCAAAGTCTGCAACCCCGTAAGTGTGCAAGCCCGCTTTCAAGCCCTCCATACGACCCTATAAGTGTGCAACCCCATAAGTGTGCAACCCCTCCATACCTCCTCATATTTGCGACCCCCATCAGCACCCAACCCATAAGTGTGCAAACCCCAGAAGCGTGCATAACCCATAAGTGTGATAAGTGGCAGCCCCAATTGGCTTTGCAAACCCTCACCACAGTCCACATTTGCCACCCATAACGCGTTGCCACCCTCCCATACAAACCCAATTCGCAAAACCCCATCCGTGCAAAACCCCATAAGCATGCAAACCCCACGAGCGTGCATACCCCATAAGTGTGCAAAGCCGACGAGTGTGCAAATCCCAGCAGAGCAGCCGCAGCCCTGCAGCCCGGCTCCCTTCAGCCCCGTTGTGCCCGGGGGGGTGGGAAGGGGAGGGGGGGGGGGGGTTTCCTCAGGAAGCTCCGCCCCCTCCCATCCCCCCCCCCTCCCCCCAACCCCATTCACGCTCACCCTTTGCACTCCCCGTGTTCACTGTTGTTGCACGCTCGGCTTTTGCACGCCCGCCCAGCATCGCGCCCCATGCACGGCTTCAGTCCCCCATTGACTCCCATTGACCCCAATGTTCCCCATTGACCCCTTGCCCCCAATGTCCCATATCCCCTATTGACCCCCAATCCCCATTGCCCCTATTGACCCCATTGGCCCCCCTTGATCCCAAACGTCCCCCATTGGCTCCAAAGCCCCCAAATGTCCCCCATTTACCCCACTTCCCCTGTTATCCCCTATTGACCCCAATGCCCCCACTGACCCCAAACTCCCCCATTATCCCCTATTGTTCCCATTCTCCCCATTGGCCCCAAAGTCCCCCATTATCCCCTATTGACCCCAATGCCCCCCTTGACCCCAATGTCCACCATTGGCCCCAACGGCCCCCCACTGTCCCCCCACTGTCCCCAAAAGTCCCCTGTTATCCCCTATTGACCCCATTCTCCCCATTGGCCCCAAAGTCCCCCATTATCCCCTATTGACCCCAAAGTCCCCCATTGATCCCAAAGCCCCCCATTCTCCCTATTGACCCCACGTCCCCCAACTCTGACCAAAGTCCCCATTATTTTTCCTATTGACCCAAAGTCCCCATTTCCCCCCTTGACCCCCAAACCCCCCATTATCCCCTATGCCCCATTTCTCCCCATTGCCCCTAAGTCCCCATTTTCTTCCCCTATGACCCCCCTGCCCCCCTTGACCCCCAAAGTCCCCATTGGGCCCCCAAAGCCCCCCACTGTCCCCCCATTTACCCCATTTTCCCCCCTATCCCCTATGACCCCATTCTCCCCATTCTCCCCCTTTGACTCCCAAGCCCCCACTGACCCCAAACTCCCCCATTATCCTCTATTTTACCCCAATTCCCCCTTTACCCCAAATTCCCCCATTTTCCCCAACGCCCCCAAAACCTGTCACATCGCACTTCCACACAACCCCACCCCGCATGTGTGCCGCCAACACACACCGCCACATGTGTGTGTGCCCCCCAACCCCGTGCTCCTATTTTGCTCCCTCACCCACAGCCCCCCCTGTCCCCCACACCCCCCCCCCCCCCCCCCCCCACTGGCACCCACCCCCCCCTCAGCGCACGTTGTCAAGCACGGCAACTACTGTTATTGCGCAGAATACCACCAGTGACCCCCAAAGTCCCCATTATCCCCTATTGACCCAATTCTCCCATTGGCCCCCAAGTCCCCAAATGTCCCCCCTTGACCCCAAAAACTCCTCCCTTATCCCCTATTGGACCCCAAACTCCCCTTGATCCAAAGTCCCCCTTCTCCCCTTATGACCCCCAATGTCCCCCATTATCCCCCATTGACCCCAATATCCCCCATTGACCCCAAAAGTCCCTATTGACCCCAATGCCTCCATTGACCCCATTGACCCCCATTGACCCCAAAGTCCCCCATTGACCCCAAAAGTCCCTATTGACCCCAATATCCCCCATTGACCCCAAAAGTCCCTATTGACCCCAATGCCTCCATTGACCCCATTGTTCCCCATTATCCCCTATTGACCCCATTCTCCCCATTATCCCCTATTGACCCCAATGCCCCCCTGACCCCAAACTCCCCTATTATCCCCTATTGATCCCATTCTCCCCATTGGCCCCAAACTCCCCCATTATCCCCTTTGACCCAAAATGGGCCCCCCTTTATCCAAAAGCCCCCATGAGCAACCTTGACCCAAAGTCCCCCATTATCCCTTTTGACCCCATTCTCCCCATTGGCCCCAAAGCCCCCAGATGTCACTCACTGACCCCAAAGTCCCCCATTGTCCCCTATTGACCCCAATGCCCCCATTGACCCCAAAGTCCCCCATCTACCCCAAAGTCCCATTTGACCCCATTGGCCCCAAAAGTCCCCCATATCACCTATTGACCCCAAAGTTCATATTGACCCCAAGTCCCCATTCTCCCTATCGACCCCATTCTCTCCATTTGTTCCCCAAAGCCCCCATGTCCCCCATGACCCCAACGTTCCCCATTCTCCCCTATTGACCCCAAAAATCCCCCACTGGGACCCCAAAGTCCCCCATTATCCCCTATTGCCCCAATGCCCCCTTGACCCAACGTCCCCCATTAATCCCATTTTGACCCCAAAGTCCCCCCCTTGTTCCCCCCCTTGATCCCAACAGTCCCCCATTATCCCCTATTGACCCCATTCTCCATTGGCCCCAAAGTCCCCATTATCCCATATTGACCCCAAAGTCCCCCCTTGATCCAAAAGTCCCCCATTATCCTATTGACCCCCGAAAGTCCCCCACTGACCCCAACGTCCCCATTATTCCTATTGACCCCCAAGTCCCCATTATCCCCCCACTTGACCCCAAAAGTCCCCCATTATCCCTATTGACCCATTCTCCCCATCTGGCCCCACAGCCCCATTATCCCCTATAGACCCAAATGCCCCCCTTGACCCCCAAAGTCCCCCCCTTGGCCCCCAAAGCCCCCCAATGTTCCCCCATTGACCCCATTGTCCCCCATTATCCCTACTTGACCCCATTCTCCCCATTATCCACTATTGACCACGGGCCCAATGCCCCCCACTGACCCCAAACTCCCCCCCATTATCCGCTATTACCCCAATGCCCCCATTGACCCCCAAAGTCCACCATTGGCCCCAAAGGCCCCCCAAATGTCCCCCATTGACCCCAAAGTCCCCCATTGTCCCCTATGACCCCAATAATTCCCCCACTGGACCCCCAAAGCCCCCTATTGCCCCCATGACCCCAACTGTCCCCCACTGGACCTCAAAGCTCCCCCATTGCGCCCCTATTGACTATTGTCCCCCCATTGACCCCAAAGTCCCCCATTATCCCCTTATTGCCCCCATTCTCCCATGCCCCAATAAGTCCCCAAATGTCCCCCCCTTGACCCCAAACTCCCCCATTATCCCTATGACCCCAAACTCCCCCTTGATCCCAAAGTCCCCCCTTATCCTCCTATTGACCCCAATGTCCCCCATTATCCCCCATTGACCCCAATATCCCCCAGCCCCCAAAAGTCCCTATGACCCCCAATGCCTCCATTGCCCCCCATTGTCCCCTATTGACCCCAATTGCCCCCCACTGACCCCCAAAGCCCCCTATTGCCCCCATTGACCCCAATGTCCCCCACGACCTCAACGTCCCCCCTTGGCCCCTATTGACCCAATGTCCCCCATTGACCCCAAAGTCCCCCATTATCCCCTATTGACCCCATTTCCCCCTTTGCCCCAACGTCCCAAATGGTCCCCCTTGACCCCAAACTCCCCCCTTTATCCCCTAGAGAAGAGAGGTCCACCCCCAAAACTCCCCCTTGATCCCAAAGTCCCCCATCCCTCCCATTGACCCCCATTGACCCATTTTGACCCCCATTGACCCCCCACTGACCCCCATTGACCCCCGTTGACCCCCATCGACCCCCCATTGATCATTGACCCCCATTGACCCACATTGACCCCATTGACCCCAAAGTCCCCATTGACCCCAAAAGTCCCTATTGACCCCCAATATCCCCCATTGACCCCAAAAGGGTCCCTATTGCCCCAATGCCTCCATTGACCCCTTGTTCCCCCATTACCCCATTGACCCCTTCTCCCCATTATCCCCTATTGACCCCAAGCCCCACTGACCCCAAACTCCCCCTTATCCCCTATTGATCCCATTCTCCCCATTGGCCCCAAAGTCCCCCATTATCCCCTATTGACCCCCAAGCCCCCCTTGACCCCAAAGCCCCCAACCCCCCCCCCAAGGTTTCCCCCTTGACCGCAAAGTTCCCCATTATCCCCTATTGACCCCAAAATCCCCCACTGACCCCAAAGTCCCGCATTATCCCCTACTGACCCCAAAGTCCCCCATTATCCCCTATTGACTCCATTCTCCCCATTTTGGCCCCAAAGCCCCCAAATGTCCCCCATTGACCCCAAAGTTCCCCATTATTCCCTATTGACCCCAATGCTCCCCTTGACCCCAAAGTCCCCCATTGACCCCAAAGTCCCCCAATGTCCCCCCATTGACCCCAAAGTCCCCCATTGTCCCCTATTGACCCCAATGCCTCCACTGACCCCAAAGTCCCCCATTATCCCCTAAGCCCCTTTCCCCATTGGCCCCAAAGCCCCCCAATGGCCCCCCTTTGACTCCAAGCCCCCCTAGACCCCAAAGTCCCCCCTTGGCCCCTATTGACCCCAATGTCCCCCACTGACCCAAAGTCCCCCATTTGCCCCTATTGACCCCAATGCCCCCCTAGACCCCAAAGTCCCCCATTGGCCCCTATTGACCCCAATGTCCCCCACTGACCCCAAAACCCCCAGGCCCCTATTTACCCCATGCCCCCACTGACCCCAAAGCCCCCCCATTGGCCCCAAAGCCCCCCAGGGTTCCCCCCCTGCCTCAAAGTCCCCCCATTTGGGCCCCTTTGACCTAAATGCCCCCCTGACCCAAACCCCCATTTTACCCCCCTTGCCCCCAATGCCCCCATTGACCCCCAAAAAGCCCCCTTCTCCCCCTGACCCCCACTTCTCTTTGACCCCATTCCCCCCTATTGACCTCAATGACCCCCATTGAAACCCAATGACCCCCAATGACCCCAATATCCCCCAATGACCCCCATTGACCCCCAAGGCCCCCAAGCCCCCATTGCCCCAACCCCAAACCCCCATTCACCCCAAAGTCCCCCCATTCACCCCCCATTTTTCCCAAGTCTCCCATTGATCATTACCCCATTGCCCCAATGCCCCCATGCCCCATTGCCCCAAGCCCCCATTGCCCCTTGCCCCCATTGCCCCAATCCCCCATGCCCCATTACCCAGGCCCCTGGCCCCATTGCCCCATTGACCCATTGCCCCAATGCCCCCATTGACCCCCAAAGCCCCTTTGCCCCCAAATACCCAATGACCCCCTTGCCCCCATGCCCCCCTTGACCCAAAGCCCCTTTGACCCCATGTCCCATTGACCCATGCCCCCACTGACCCCATTGACCCCAATGTCCCCCATTAACCCTCAATATCCCAAATGACCCCCCAAAACCCCCCCATTGCCCCAATACCCAAGCCCTGACCCCAAAATCCCCCAAATTGCCCCCAAACCCCATTGGCCCCAATGTCCCCAATGTCCCCATTGACCCCACACCCCATTGATCCCACATCCCTGTGACCCCAAATCCCCACATCCCCATATCACTCCAATTCTCTCCGGGCACTCGGGAGTTAACTTCCCTTTGCCTTCCTATTGGCCACAGCCGCAACCAATGAGAGGCGCGAACGGCTCTGGCCCCGCCCCGACAGTGGGGCGGACCCTCTTGTCTCCATGCCGCACCGCAGCCAATAGCAACGCGCTCCGCCTTCGCCCCGCCCCTGCGGAGGGCGCTGATTGGTTGGAAAGCCGGGAGGGCGGAGCCGGCCCCGCCCCGAGGCCGATCTTAAAGGGCCCCGCACGCTCCACGCGTGTCCTCGTGGGTCAGCCCCACAGCGCGGCCCCAAGTGCCCCCAAACCCCGTAAAGCCCCCAAAATTCCCCCCAAACCCCCCAAATTCCCCTACCCCAAAACCCTTCCCCCAGGTCCCCCAATCCCCATACCCAAATAAACCCCATGCCCCAAATAAACCCCATACCCCCAAATGTCCCCCAGTATCCCCCATACCCCAATATTCCCACATACCCCCCATATCCCCCATATCCCAACTATCCCCCCCCAAATAAAACCCCCCAACCCCCAAAATGTCCCCCAATACCCTATACCCCAAATACCCCCCAACCCCCTGTCCCCCCTACCCCCCATACCCCAAAATAAACCCCCCTATCCCAAATGTCCCCCAAACCCCATAACCCCCAAAAACCCCCAAATCCCCCTTCCCCAAAGTCCCCCCAACCCCCAAATAAACCCCAACCCCCCAAAATCCCCAAAACCCCCCAAATCCCCCAAATCCCCATACCCCAAAATCCCCCCCAACCCCAAATTAAACCCCCAACCCCAAAAGGGCCCCCAGGAGCCCCCCAAACCCCAAACCCACCAACCCCCCATATCCCCCAACCCAAAAACCCCCAACCCCACAAAACCCCATTACCCCCAAAGGGCCCCTCACACCCCCCCAAACCCCAACAAACCCCCATAACCCCCCCAGGGCCCCCACGAAAACCCCCAAGGGGACCCCCCAAAAAAACCCCAACCCCCAAATACCCCCCAAACCCCATAGCCCCCAAACCCCCATTCCGGAAAAACCCCCCAAATACCCCAAAAAACCCCCAAAGCCCCCAACCCAAAAACAAACCCCTTAACCCCCAAAAAACCCCTTACCCCCAAAAAACCCCCGGACCCCTCCCTTAAAGAGGCGCCGGGAACCCAAACCCCCCAAACGCCCCCATTAACCCAAAGACCCCCCCGAAAAGGCAACCCCAATTACCCCAAAATTCCCCAAATTAACCCCAAATTAACCCAAACCAAAGGCCCCCAACCCCAAATATCCCTTAACGCCCCAAAAAGCGGGGCAACCCAAACCCCCCAAAACCCCAGAAAAATAACCCCCCCAATAAAGCCCCTTTCTTAGGTTGACCACCCCCCTCAACGTGACCTTCCCCCCCAAAAAAAAAAAACCCCCCCAAAAAGCCCCTTTAAAATTAAGCCCCTCCCCTCTTCCCCCTTCCTCTCCCCCAAAGCCCCGCCCCCTTCCGCCTTATTTCCTCACCTTTCCGCTTCCGGCTCCCCGAAAACCCCCGCCGAAGGGGTCCTCTGGGGGGGGCCCGGCCCCCGGGCCCCAAAGGAAACCGGCCCAGGCAACAGGGGTGGGGAAAATGGGGCGCCTTCTAGGGGGCCAAAAGTGTTCCCCTCTCCCCCCCCCCAAAAAAAACCCAACAGCCCGGAAACCCCCACCCCCAACGGGGGCCGCCATGTCCTTCGCGCCTCCGCCCTTCCGGGGGGGGGGAAAACGAAAAGGAAACGCCAGACGGTGAGGGGGGGGGGGGGGGGGGGGGAAAAAAAAAGGGGGGGGGGGGGAGGGGGGGGGGAGGGGGAGGGGGTCACCGTGGGTGGGGTTTGGTCCAACGGTGGGGGGTGGTCATTGTGGGGGGCAGGGGGTCTTTCGGGGTTTGTCCGTATTTGGGGGGGCTGAAGGGGGGGTGGGTTTAAAAAGGGGGGGGCGGAAAGGGGGGGGGGGCCCACCGCGTGGGTTGGGTTGGTCACGTTGAGTTGGGGTGGGTCACGTGGCGGGGGTTGGTCACCGTGGGGGGGGGGGGGGGTCGTTGGGGGGGCCGGGGCAAGGTATTTGGGGGGATGGTCAGGTGAGAGGTTGAATGGGGTTAAGATAAGTGGGGGAAACACGCGGTGGGTTGTTGGTTCACCGTGGGTGGATGGGGTTCACGTGGGTGGGGTTGGGTCCACGTGGCGGGGGGCAGGGGGGTTCTTTTGGGGTGGTTTGTTCAGTATTTGGGGGGCTGTGGGGGTTAAATTGGGGGGGGGGGCGAGAAAGGGGGACCACGCGGTTTGGGGGGGGTCCGGGGGTCACTGCGTGGGAAGAAGGGTCCCAAATTTGTGGGGAGTGGGGTGCGGTTCACAATGGGGGGGGCCAGGGGGTCGGGTTGGTTGGGGGGGTGGGATTATTGGGGGGGGGGTTGTTCAGGTTGAGAGGATGAATTGGGGTAGAAGTGGGGGGGGACACGCGTTGGGGTGGGGTTCCCGGGTGGAGGTCACGTGGGTGGGGTGGTACGTGGGGATGGGCAGGGGTTTGGGGGTGTGTCGTATTGGGGGGGTTGTGGGGGGTAAATGGGGGGGGCGAAGGGGAGATTTGTGGGGGGGGGTTTTGGTCAGTGGGTGGAGGTCCGGGGTGGGGTGGTCACGTGAGGGTGGGCAGGGGGTCTTGGGGGGGGTGTCAGTTTGGGGGGGGCGTGGGGGGGGAAGGGGGAATGGGGGGGGGGGGTGGTTTTGGGGGGGGGGGGGTTTTTTGGGGTTTTGGGGGGGGGTGTGGGGGGGGGGGGGGGGTGGTCCCTGGGGGTGGGCAGGGGTCGTTGGGGGGGTGTCAGTTCGGGGTGGGTTTGGGGGGGGGGAGAGGAGGAATGGGGTATAATGGGGGGGGAACACGCTGGGGGGCGGTGTGGGGGGGGTGGCACTGGGTGGGGTGGTCACGTGGGGGGGCGGTCATGTGGGGGGGAGGGGTCGTTGGGGAGGGTGTATATTGGGGGGGTTTATGGGGGGATGTCACGTGGTTGGAGGTCACGGGGTGGGGGGCCTGGGGGTGGGCGGGGGCTTTGGGGGGGGTTTGTCAGTATTGGGGGGGGGCTATGGGGGGAAGAGGGGTGAAAAGGGGGGGGGAGGAATTGGGGGGGCGTGGGGGTAAATGGGGGGGTGATGGGGGGGGACACGATGGGAGGTGGTCACTGGGTGGGGTGTCAGGGGGGGTGGGAGGGGTCTTGGGGGGGGGGGGTCATATTGGGGGGGGCGTGGGGGGAGGGATGAATGGAAGTATAAGGGGCGGGGGGGGGGGGGTAACGCTTGTGGGGGGGGTGGTCACGTGGGGGTTGGGGAGGGGGGGGGTCATGGGGGGGGGTTGGGGGGGAAATGAGGGTGAATATGTGGGTGGGGGGGGTGTTGGGGGGGGTGGTGGGGTGGTTGGGGGGGGGGGGGGGGGGGGGGGGGGGGGGTTGTTGGGGGGGGGTGGGGGGTTTGGGGGGTTCGTGTGGTGGGGAGGTGGGGGGCGAGAATGAATGGGGGGGGGGTGGGGGGGGTTGGATGGGGGCCCTTTGGGGGGGGGGGGGGGGGGGGGGGGTGTTTGGGGGGGTTGGGGGGGGGGGGTTGGGGTTGGGGGGGTGGGGGGTG